>NDXB01001068.1:75722-97492 GCA_002631895.1 Agapornis roseicollis
ACAAAGCAACATTTTGGTGTGGAAAAAAAAAAAAAAAAAAGACAACCTGACTTAGTGTTAAAAAGGTTGATAATAAGTTCTATGTCCAAATAAATGAATTAGCTACAATGCAAAAATAGAGGATACATTGTTTGATTTCCAAATATATTGTGAATTCAATAGACTATTTAAAAGTGAACATTTTTGCATTTAATTGAAAAAAAATAGTGAGCAGGCTATGGTGGAGAAAGACAAAAATAACAGTGAAAAAAGATAAGTTTCAGTGAAATCTAAAATATCATGTATAGTTTATTTATTTTGCAAAGAGATAGTTATAATGTTTGCTTAATTTTAAATTAATTTAGCAGCAATATTTATTCTTACTTATGATTTTATAATCTCATTTTTGGTACAATATTGAACCTCTATCCATTATTAAACTACTCCTAATTGGAAAAAAAAAAAGAGAGAGATAAAAGAGATTTCCAGTTTATACTGAACTAAATTCTTTCAGTATGCCTCCTTGGGATTCCTCCTCTTTTTTGTCTTCCTCTTTCCCCTACCTCCCCTCTATCAAAATCACCCAACCAGTGGGTAGCTATGTTCACATTCATCATGAATTTGTCATTAACCTACTGTTTTACCCTGTCTATAAAGCAACAACATTGTTGTCCATTGCTGCTAAATCTCCTTTGTCCATCTCAACATCTGAACATTGAGAAACACAGTTCTACATTGGAGAACAAATTTTATTTTCCTTGTTACTTCTTCAGTCTTTAGCTGGCTTACACATTCCTAGTGCACAAATACACAGGAGCCATATGGGAAGCAGGGTATTTGTACTCCTTGCTTGCCACCTATGTGATAAAAAGTAAAATAATAAAGGTGTGCATGTCCTATAATTCTTTCCATTGTCACATAGTGATTTGGATACATTCATATAAACAGTATATAAAAAAAATTTATTATTTCCCCAATTGTTTACATCCCGACTGGGTTCTTATATCTCACAAGACGTTATGTGAAAGTTACTAGCAATAAAAACTTACTTCCCCAATGTTCAATTTCTTACATTTTTAAAGAACAACATACATTACTTCGGTAAATACCAGCTGATTAAAATGATTGTCAGTTTGCATAGGATGACAAAAATGTGGACTATATTTCTGAAATATTTTATACATGCTTCTTATATATATATGTGTGTGATTCTGTTTCAGGCCCACATATGTTGAGGACACCAGAACTGCGCACAGTACTCCAAATGAGTTCTCACAAGAGCAGAGTAGAGGGGCAGGATCACCACCTTTGACTTGCTGGTCACACTTCTTTTGATGCACCCCAGGATACATTTGGATTTCTGGACTGCAAGCACACACTGCTGGCTCATGTCAAGCTTCTCCTCAGGGCTGCTCTGAATCCATTCTCCACACAACCTGTGTAGCTGTGTAAATGTAGCTGCACTTGGGATTGCCCTGACTGAGGTGCAGTACCTTGCACTTTGCCTTGTTGAACTTCACAATGTTTGCACTGGCCCAAGTGTGTCAAGGTCCCTCTCAAGTGTGTCAAGATACAGATGTCTAGATGTCATCTCTTCACTCCAGAGTGTCAATGACACCACACAGCAGGTGCAAAGCAGCTGGGCAGTTTCTGACTCCTGTAAGTTATCATTAACAAAACAGGTAATAGTGGTTTGCAGAAATACTTTTAGCAGTGTCTTTTCTATCATTGTATGCCCTTAGGCAAGTCACTGGATTTCTCCTTACCTCAATGAATCTATATGTGAAACATACCCATTCCCTCAGTGAAAAGCCGAACGTGTGTTAATTGGACAGGAACATAAAAGGTTACATTGCATGCACACATGGACAAACACTAAACCAGAGATATTGCATATGCTTGAAATCATGCAAACATTTTCACATTTGTAGATTTAGAATGCCATCTTTATTATCGGTTTATGCTTTATCACAAAATGATGTAAAGCCAAGTAGTTTATGTTCAATAATTTGGTACCATCTGTTGTGGAGAACAAAGGTAACTACAGAGTCAGCCTGAGGTCAGAGATAAAGTATGACTTGAAGTGTAGTAGGCAAACATAGGCCTTTTCTGTTTAGACTAAATTACCAATAAGGTAAACCACCTATGAGACATCCAGCTGGGAAGTGACTAACAGAAGCTTCAAAGTGAAACAGCTTCTTCTAAACTTAATAAAAAGATATTTTTATTTTTGTAGGCATCCTAAAACTTCCATCAACATTTATAAGAGGAAAAAAATATTTAAAAAAAATAGATGACAAAACAGTGGTTCACTATGTAAGAATACCTTATAAACAACTTAATGACTTGCTTTAATAGCGTATTTTGAGACCCGTTTACTTAGGACATCAAGCAGAAAATACACAATAGCCTTACAAAAATGCACTTGAAATATTAACATTTCAACTATTTAAATTTTTATTTTCTGCATGCTTACATATTAAACACATGATAATATATAAAATATGCTATAATATATTCCTATTCATTAATGCAAACTCTTAATAGCTTATATTTCCCATGAGGGTGTTCTTAGAAAACATTTTTTTCTTTCTGGCTTGGTGCTGGGTTTTGCTGGTATTTCCCTCAAGATATGTCTATATATTTATACACAGAAATTTATAAAATATTTTCCTATCCTACTTATCTTAATACCTTATTGTCATATTGTGCTACAACAAACATATAGCCTACTAAATCCTTCCTTTGATCTTTTACACTAGCTAAAATGGGCATTGAATCAGCAATTTCATTTATACATCTGTGATCTCTAACTTAGCTATAACCAATTACATCTTATTCTGTGATTAAAGATGACCACTAATATGTTTCAACCTAAATACATAGGCCTTTTCTTTTTTTTAGGTTTTGAATGAGAACTCTTTGAGGATGAAATCTTTCCTTGAAGAGGTATAACTCATTCCTTTTTAATGTGGTGGTTTTGCAGCAGCTTTATTCACCTCACATTCATGCTGATGATATTGTTTGAATTGCTACTTCAAGTAACAGCACCTAGAATAACAGATGAGAGCATTTTTACATTGTTATAAACCACAATGAAAAATGTTTGATCCCTTGCATCGGTTTTGTGTTTCTAGTAATTACAAACCCCATGCAAAAACAAACCATACTGAGCAGTCCATTCTCTTTATGTGTGCAAGTTGTATGCGTATCTCCTGTGGTTTAACACAGCAAGCAGCTAAACACCACACAGCTGCTCAGTCACTCCTCGTTCTGTAGTGGGATGAGGGAAAGGATGTAAAAAAAAAAAAAAAAAAAAAAAAAATTTAAAGAAAAAAAAAAAAAAAGGGGAAAAAAAAAAAAAAAGGGGAAAAAAAAAAAAAAAGGGGAAAAAAAAAAAAAAAGGGGAAAAAAAAAAAAAAAGGGGAAAAAAAAAAAAAAAGGGGAAAAAAAAAAAAAAATTAGGGGGGTGAAAAAAAAAGATTAAAAAAAAAAAAAAAAAAAGTAAAATTCATGGGTTGAGATAAAAACAGTTTAATGGAACATAAAAGAGGGAAAATAATAATAATGATAATAATAATAATACTTATAATGATAACAACAATAACAAACAAGTGATGCACAATGCAATTGCTCACCGCCCACCAACTCTATCTCAGCCAAACCCAGTCAAACCCAGACATATTTCTTGCTATTTAATGTGCCTAATTTCTAAGGCTATCCAACTAAGTTCTCTGTTAAACAGGATATAGGATAGAGGAGTTTTATTTTTTGCACAGACACTTTAAATCCTGCTTATTCATAAAAGTTTTAAACTGCGCACATTGCAAGTGGATTTAAAGTATCTGAACTGTAATTACTGTCATTAGTGCTGTACCATCTGCATCTTTCAGGAACCAGCAGATTGAACTAATCACCAATAATTGTTTTCAAGATGTTTAGCACATCTTAAATTTAAACAGCAAAACAAAAGCTTATATTTGGTGCTGATTTCTGCCAAAGTCTTCCTTTTGCAACATCCTATGTCTACACTAGTTTGATGTGCTGGATTAAGATCTACATGAGCTTCTCCCCTAGCTAAAGTCTGATACATAGTTTCAGAAAGTGTTTGATAGCTTCTGTTTTCTATTTTCCCCTCAGTACCCCACATTACAGAGCCATTTGTATAAATCATTGCTGGAGATCAGAACCTTTGCTGGGACCATATCATAGAAAATGAATTACTTTCCAATACAAACAAAGTGATTCCTTTTTAAATCACCTCTTGTAGTCACTGAAGAAATGGCTGGGGAAAGTTTTATCTGTGTAAATCTATCATACCTGACACAAAATGAACAGACCACTCCAGATTTAATAGAAGATAACACAGTGATCTAAGATAAAACCATTTTTAGCTAATGTATAGGTATGTGCTTTTAATAATTTTACTCTTTACTTTGTCTAACAGCCACCTTACTTTTTAAGGTTCCTTCATCTTCATCCTAAATTAAAATTCATATTTTTTTCTACAGTCTTCTTAGTCTTTTTTCTTTTTTTTTTTTTTTTTTTTTTTTTAATTTTTTTTTTTTCGGTTTCACCNAGACCTCAAACTTTTGGAAACCTTAGTGCAAAGTTACATTATAGGAAAAGATTTGTTTTACAGAACTAGAGAAGATGATATTTTAGTCTTTTTTCTTTTTTTTTTTTTTTTGACTATTAAACTTTGCTCTTACAGGCTGCACACTACATCTGATGCCTGTTCATATGTAGAGCTGGTTTTGCTGGAAAGACACTTTAGACTGTAAACTCCTTAGGGCAAATCCATTATGCTACTAATTTCATTTTCTACATTCAAACCAATCTGCTGATAGATCATCCTTAGGGGTCTTAGTAATATTGTGCAATCTTGCCCAAAATTTTGCTGATAAAGAATCCATATGAGAAGGTTCTGTCTTTTTCGGCTTTTCAGTTTTACAGCATGGCTAAAAACACAGAACAGTCTGAGTTATTAAATAGCAAAGATGAACCCATGACACACAAGGGAATCACCTCAGTTATTTATGAAATATCCTACCAAAGCAAAACCTGATCAGACCTATTCATTCATGCTGTCCTACACAGGCCAGCTGTATCTATAATGAATTTTATATGTGTTGTATTCACAGCTTCTTCATCTGGTGAAAAGCAGGATCATAGTCTCAGTTTGACTTTAATGAAGAAATAGTCCCAACTCAGTATTTGTCATAAGATAATAAGTAACTAACAGCTCTCTACCTCCTGAACGGTAGAGTTGGCACTAGTATTTTATTCCTGATCAGGAAAGGACTTCTGAAGCAAAACACTTAGTAATTTTTGGTTGCTTTGTGTCATGCAATGGTTTTGGACAACAGGAAACAGCAATAGGACAAGGGGTAATGGGTTTAAACTAAAACAGGAAGTTCAGGTTAGATATAAGGAAGAAGTTTTTTACTGGGAGGGTGGTGAGGCACTGGAACAAGTTGCCCAAAGAAGTGGTAAATGCTCCATCCCTGGCTCAAGGCAGACTGGACAGAGCCTTGGGCAATGTGGTCTAGTGTGAGGTGTCTCTGCCCATGGCATTGGGGGTGGAACTAGGTGATGTTAAGGTCCTTTCCAAACCATTCTATGATTTTATGATTCCATGATCCTATGAAATAAATTCTCTTAAATCAAATGAAATGGAGTGATGAAGTACTCTGAGAGATCACCTAGTATTCCTCAACTGTTAACATGTGCTCAGGCCATGGAATCAAACTAGAACTACTGTAACCTCCCACTCTGAGGTATACAGTGCCCAACACCAACTCCGTTGCTGTCTTATATCCACTTCTATTGCACTTCACCAAAGATTATAAGCACAGATAATTCTATAAATCACATAAACACTTTTTTTTTTTTTTTTAATGGAATCACAGAACTTTTTAGGTTGGTAGGGACCTCTATAGATGACCTAATCTAGCACTCCTATTCAAAGTAAGGTCAGCTAGAGCAGTCTGCTTAAGTCCATGTCCAGTCACATACTGACTATCTCTACAGATGGAGACTCCACAACACCTCTGGATAATCTGTGCCAGGGTGTAGCCACTCTCAGAAGGGCAAAAAAAGTGTTTTATTGTCTTCAGATGAAATTTAATGAGTTTCCATGTGTGTCCATTGCCTCTGGTTGTGTCACTGGATACTCTCTTCTTCATTCCCTACCATCAGACATTTATACACATTGGTAAGATCCTTCTGAGCCTTCTCTTCTCCAGACTGAACAGTCCTAGATCTCTCAGCTTTTACTCATGTCAAGTGCTCCAATCTTTTCGGTAGCCCTTCACTGGACTCACTATAGACACACCATATCTTTCTTGTACTTAAGTATCCAGAACTAGACATAGTACTCCAAATGTCACCTCACCAGGACTGAGAAGAGGGGAAGGATCACCCTTCTAGACCACCTGGTAACACTCTTCTTAATACAGTGCGGGATGCTGTTGGCCACCTTTGCTGTGTTGGTGCACTGCCAGCTTAGTTTATTGTCCATCATGACCCCCAGGGCTTTCCCTGCCAAGCAACCTTGCAGCTAGTTTTTTTTTAACAGATATAGAGCCTCTTATAAAAGAGGCATTTCTTGTTTTTCAACAGCTCAAAAGTCCTGGCAGTGGACTGTTACATACAAATTCAACAGTGTTATTAATTCTTTTTTTTTTTCCCTTGGTTTGATTTTAAAGATTTTATCCCGTTTGTCATGTTTGTCACAAATTCTCTCTTTATTTTTTTTTTTTTTCAGTAGAAATCATACATTATTTGCTCCCAGGGAACAATAGCAACATAAAGAACAGAGCCTGAGACCAGTCAAAAGCAGAAAATGCTCTCCCTCAGCATTTAATTGGTAATGAAATCTAGAGCATTGAAAGTGAAGGACTTACAGATTTAGAAAAACAGCAAACCTTGTTTATCTTTAGCAGGGAGAAAGGTATAAATGTCAGTCAAGGCAATTTATCTAAAATACATATTCATTTCATCTAAAATATGTATTTGAGCAAGCAGTTTATATTTGCAGCCCAATAAGCAGAATTAGGATGTCATTGATCACAAAATTATGATAAAATGAAAACATGATGCATATAGTTTTATAAGGATTTTTTATTCTTATACATGTTATACCATCTGTATTTCCCCTAATACTTCTAATACTGTATTTTTTAAAGAAACAAACTTTATTTTCTTTCACTTAGAAACACTAGAATCTAATATATCACACACTGGGTACCTCAAAAAGAAAACAAACTGTAGCAGTTTATTCTATCCTTACGGATTCTTTGTAGCATTTACAGTTAAAACCTGTTAAAGCAACACCTTTATTATAAAGGATTTTTTTTTCAATTATCTTCAAAATAGAAAGATGAAGATTGTTCACAAAATTTTAAAGCAAGGGAATGCTACTGTACTGAAAGCATCTCTACCCAGTAGCACTAACACAACATGAACTTTAAAAGTAGATGGTAGTTCACACCTAGCATGGGCAAATGTTTGGAATTTAGAAGTAGATCTTAACTACTTCTATATTTTTCTGTGTATTATAACAGAAACATATAGCTATGCATAGCTATATTTCTGTGTATTATATATAAAATATCTGCCATATTTTCCACCTCTAGTGGATGTTGCATCGACCAACTACCATAAATATCCACCCACCTGTCTATTTACTGAAAATATTTAAAGCTTGTTTTTTCTTTACATCAAATAACACATACAATTTTTTGGAATGTATTACATGTATTATCACATATCACGTGTATTGTCAGAGGATTTAAAGACAGCAAATTTAAGCACAGTGTAACTCACAGATGGGAAATCTATAATACCTAAAAAGCTTTAGGATAGAAAATAATATATTGAAGTACTGAGGATTTCAATTCCAAATGAACTGTATATTGCACATATATTTTGAAACCCATGATCTATGAATTTTAGCAAGAAAGCATTATAATTTCAGAGGTCATGCATTTTTTTCCAGTACGGAAGATAATTTAACATATCCACAAACACACTCAGGACACAATGATTTAAAATATAGTTCAGCTGCATAAGACATATGTTATCTATATAAGGAAAATAAAACAACAACTGAACAATTCCTTTAGGCTAATACCTCAATATTTTGACCTCCAACTCAGTTGCACTGTTACGGCAATCAATTTCCAGTACTTATTTTAAAAATTATCCATTCCTAGATACTTAGGTATGATCTCTACAGTATTTTTTTTTTTTTCATTAAGAAGAAACTAAGAGAGACTTAAAGAATTATATATATCAGATCCATTCAAAATTAGTGGAAAGACAGCTGTCAGCTGTGGAATATATGAAGTCAATGCCTGCTCTTTGGTTCTTAGAACATGTAATCAAAAAAGTAAATAAAAATAGTATTTCATCTAATAAAGATGAAATATTGTTTTTGACACATATATACTTATGATGTGTTTGTTTATATATACAATTAGATGAAATTCTCTACCAAAAAAAAAAAATTCTCCAGGAAAAAGGCATTATCATTGCTCATGCAAATTAATCTGTGCAATGGAATTTAGGAAATCCCTTCTGACAGCTTGAATTGGCAATCTTCTAATGAGCAAATAACAATGATAGTATGTGACTTTGATAATCAGACACACTCAGCCATTTAGTTGAAGCTAGTAAAACTCCAAAATCTTAGATATTTTTTCTTGAAGAAGTGATGTAAAAAATACATTTGTGCAACCCTTTTACCAAGCAACCGTTCTTTGCGTAACAAAAAAGTGAAACGTGTAAACGGTTTACTCAGGAAATTACATGACTGAAAGGCTAACTTTCATCCTGAACAGAATATTATACCAAATCTTCTCGCATCTTGTTTATTCCCAGATTCACTACATACTTGTGAAAAAAGCTTACAAATACCTGAAAATGTAGGCAAATCTGTAAATTCTTAATTAAAACAAACTCAAATTTCTCTTGAAAATAACTAAAAAAAACCCCTCTCCATTGTTTGCCATATTGTCATTCTTATACAAGATAAGAAATATGATAGAATACTTTGATTACCTGCTGATTCAACAGAATAAATCAGAAAAAAAGTCCTTTCTCTTAGGTCATTCATATATGAGACTGAATCCTCATTTAAAATTTGACTCGCTTAACTGATTTTCACTGCTGCTGGTTTTTTTTTGGTTTTGGGTTTTTTTTTGTTTGTTTGTTTCTTTGTTAAATGAGCACTCAGCCCTTTGAAATTTCAATTTATTTTCTTTTCATTAAGTTACTTTATTGGCCTCAGACTAGGATGAAGTGGCAGATACTTCAGCACTGGAACCTTAAATAGCATAATTAGAACAGGAATTTGAATCTGACATTCTTTCCTTTGGTTCTTTAAAAGTATTTTTAAAATTTTATTATTTTGGACCATTTTGTGTTTTTTATACACCATTTGTATTATTGTTTACAAGTATTTATAGAAAATAAAAGGCAATAGGAGCACACATAACTACAGAGGAGAAGGTTTATAAATTAATGGTTAGTTGGTGTGATAGGACATAATGGAGCTGTTACTGTTGCCTATGTCAAAGCGTACTCAGAATGTAATCCATGGATTATGAACACAATAGACCACAGCAGATCCTGCTGTATAAAAAGCTGCTGATATGCATAAAACCCAATCATTCTTCAGATAATTATTTTGTCTAAATTTAGAATGTGAACTGCTGACACTATCAAAGGTACTGTTGGTTGCACATCAGAGTAGAAGATGTTACAGAATTTAGCATGTGTTAGCATTAATTGACTATTATGTCTGTCAAGCAAATAAACCCCCACATAATAGAATTAAACAGGGCACTAGAACTGACTTGCATTAGACCATAAGGAAATGTAGCTGTACTGTGGGAATTTATGCAGAGACTTTTGTACAAATTTTCTTCATGAACACTGGTATAAGGTCACATTTCAGTGTACTTGCCTTTAATCTGCATTTTGAGTTCTTTGTGTGCAGTAAGCTTCCAAAGAAGAGTTTTCTGAAAAGAGAATTACTTTTTCCCTTGAACTGTTCTGAAATGCCTGCATCTTGCTATTTTATTTTTGATGGTGGTTTTACACTGATAAGTTAAATTGCTATGGGAGTGTTTTTGTGTGTAAAAAGGTCGTTTCATTTAGTATAGCGTGAGATTGTATTTTTTTGTTTTTAAATAAGTAACTTATTTTTTTTTCAGCTAGTGTTTTTAGGAACAAATATATTTTTCAATTGGCAAAAAAAGAGAACATAAAATAGTAGCAACCTTATAACTGCACTTCTGCTGTATAGAAACCTAACTATTTACCTGAGTGTTAGCTTGAGCAATGAAACTTTATTCAATTGGGCCAACAAAGTTACAGTGAATACCTGACTTCCTGACATAACACTCAACGTATAACAGTAAACGCCTGTAACAGTTGTTGTTATCACTCACTGAACAGACAGAAAGTTATGCTTTCTGAAGGGCACCTTGAGGAGTAAGGCCACTGGTGGGTTAGCAAAAGAAAACTTGTGAAGGAAGTCATCAAAAAAATCAAGAGTAAAAATGATGGAGGCCTGGTTTTCTGATGGCTGATAGGAAGCAGTGAATAAAGTCTTTATTGTGCTTTGCTTGCATACCAAGCTTTTGCTCTGCACATTAAACTGTCTTTATTCCACCTCACAAGCTTTTGCACTTCTGATTCTCTCCTCCATCCTGCTTGGGGGAAATGAGAAAGTGGCTGTGTGGGGCTGAGCTGCCTACCATAGTTAAACCACACAACCGTTTAGACATTTGGGTTTTTATTGCTTTGCAACAAGAAAACCTTTTTAAATTTGATTTGCATTTTTTTCACATTCAAACTACTTTAGAATCACTATGTTCTCATATGTCAACCTGTGCCAGTGGACTGTGCTATTTGTTCCTAGATTTTGTCTTGTTCAGATATTTCTTAGCTGTCACTATGTGTTTATCTCTGGATCGCCAACAAAATTTCAGTGGAGGGTGAGTCCCAGGACTATGTATCCCTTGCAAAAATGTCTATGATATTGCACTGAAATACACCAGCTATCTAGCCTCTTTGCTTTCTGAAAATCTACATATCTGCTGAACAAAAGCCCATGTGCTTTCAAGTAAAAGAATAAATTCAAACAGAGACTGAAATTTATATTGGAAAATTTTCTAAGTATTTACTGGGGCTATCAACTTTTTCTCACCCAAGAATTGCATATGTTATTTTTCTTCAACTTTCATTGTTTCTAAAGTTACTTTTTTCTTTTCCTTTCAGCATTGTGTGTTTGAAACAAAACATCAGATTTTGCATTTCAGATCATCTAAACATTTACTTTTTAGAGCTCCTGAATGTACATGTACAAAGAATATATTTAATAGTAGTTCAGCATAAAATAGATTGTTTCTAATGCAATTGCATGAGTTCACAAATGAACAAATATTGTCTATGCTTTTCTGAAATTGTTTATTTTTTATCATAGCAAAACAATATTTAATGATAGCACAGCACAGTGTCTGATTTATATCATATATAAATCAATATGTCTCAATTAAGGTATCTTACAGAAGAGAATACCAGGTTTGAGTAATTAACACTTGGTCTGGGACAGTTCAAAAGACTGCACTCTTCAGCAGCATTTGGGAACTCCTCTACTTGAGCTGGATTCAGGAGAGGGCAAAAACCTAGTAGACATAACCCTGCATTCTTTTAAATTCTTGTGAGCAACTTTTAAAAAGTGACTCCTATGAGACCCTTAATAGTGCCATACAGGGCTTCAAACCCACAAAGTCAGTATGCTCATATTTATAAGGTAAAAGTACTAATTTTGAGGAAGTTGCTGAAGAGTGACAATAAAATCAATCAAACAAAAAACACCCCCCCCAAAAAAAAAAAGCTAAAATAAAATAAAATAAAATAAAAATAAAGCCATGTCCCCACCCAAGTGTAATCTTGCCTTTAGGGTATTTTGCATTCCTGAAGTGCTGGTAAGAGTGAGACCACAGCTATGGTTAAAAAAAAAACAACCAAAACATACTTTGGGGGAGAGGAAGAGGAAATAAAACCTATATGAAACTGTTGCAAATATTATTGTAATTATATATTTTACAGGCAAAATAACCGTGTCTTAACATTAAATAATATTGAATAAGAGTCCCTGCTCCAAAGTGAGTGCAATCTGAACAAACAAGACTGGTGAACAGTGTTACTTTTAAATTATTTCTCTAGTGTACTCTAGTGTACTTCCTTCTCCAGTAAATTGGATAGTTATCTTCTGTTCATGTTGAAAATATCAAGATGTTTCATTACAGCACAAATAGGGGATAACTTGACCTATAAAAGCTGTGTAATGTCCATACATGAGAAAAAATATATAACGTTCTATGTCAAAACTAGATCATATCAAATCCTGATAAGTCATATTATGTAATCTTGTGTTATCATAATATGGAAGTCATATAATGAATTACTCATGACTGCTGTTCAATAAAATAAAATGAGATCATTAGCTAATAGAAAGTTAAGTGTAATGTAATGAATATGTGCATGATACTGTAGCTTCCTGCTGGCTTCTTATGATATTAAAATGTTAATTATAAAATTGGATAGGTACTTTCAATGGGAGTGATATTTTCTTTTAATAAAATCTTTTTTTAAATTGAAAAATATTTTAATAAATAATGTCCAGACACCTATAAAAGAATCTTCTTAATGTCTGCTTCCAAATTTAAAATTAAAATGTGATAGTTAACCATAGATATACAGGGAGATTAAAGAATTAAGAGAGCCTTAGCCAAACAATCGACCTGACTTGAACTATGGGCCATAAAAAAAGAGTCATATACTAGGAATAAAAGTTCTGCAAGCTTAGAATAAAATTACAACAAAACTCACACCACCAATGACATTGTATGCACAGTGATTCTTACAAGACTTTTGTCGTGGTTTAAACCCAACCAACCACGCAGCTTGTTCACTCACTCAACACCCCCTTCTTGCCCTCCCCTGCTTCCAGAGAGATGGGGGGAGAATCAAAAGAATGCAACTTCCACAGGTTGAGATAAGAACAGTTTAGTAACTAAGGTAGAACACAAATCACTGCTGCTACCACCAATAATAATAATGATAAAGGAAAAGAATACAGCATCCCATCAGCCACAACAGATAACTCACAACACCCCACCAACCGAGTGCTGACTCACCACCTCTTCCAACCACCCCGATAGAGCTAGGCCTTCCGGATCACCTCCAGTTACATCCTGGGCAGGACGTGCTATGGTATGGAATACCTCTTTGGTCAATTTGGGTTCTGTCCCTCCTTTCTCCCAGCCCCCCCGTCTCCCTGGCAGAGTATGAGGCTCACAAAGTCCTTGGTCAGGGCAAACATCGCTCAGCAGCAACCAAAAACATCGGCCTTATCAGCCTTGTTCTCGGGCTAAGTCAAAACACCAGTTACTAGAGAGAAGAAAAACTGACTGCAACTGCTGAACCCAGGACACTTTTCATCACATTCACAGATGACCTCTATTACTGTGCTCTTTCTTGACAATTTTGCCGGGAAAAGACATTCCAAAATGTTACGCAATTGCAAGCAGAAGAATATAAAAAAAAAGAAGTTAAAAGTTATACTCACAACTCCACAGCTATGTGAACCAGTGGTCAAATAATCAGCTATTTGCCATCAAAGTGCTTTTGGATAGATATCCTCTGGCAGCACAGCCCATCAGGAATAAAGGAAGGAAGGGAGGGAGGAAAGGAAAAGGAAAAGCAATGAAGGAAGTGAGGGAGAGAGGGAGGAAGGGAGGGAGGGAGAAAGGAAGGGAGGGATGGAGGAAAGAAAGGAGGAAAGGAGGAAGGAAGGCAGGAAGGCAGGCAGGAAGGAAGGAAGGAAGGAAGGACTCAATATTTTGAAAGATGCAGTAACTTTTTTTTACTATTGTTATGACATAACAATATTCATATTTTCTAAATTTAGTCTGGAGAAATATAAGGTTATTATAAATAGATTCCTCTCTAACATACTTTTATATATATACATAGTATATACTAAAGAGAAAGAACACCTGTAATGGAAAGGAAATAATTTTTCACAGAAATATTGTCCTATTGAGTTGATGATTTAAAATATGAAAATATGAGTTACAAAATTACTAATCAAGAATGATCAGAATTAAAAGTCTGGCAAGCAAAGATTGCCATCCCTGTTAAGAAATAATACTGTATGACTTTGCACAATGCATTATGGCAGTGGGAAACAAAATCAAGAGGATCCATTTGTTGTGGAGAAATTACTATGTCGATGCAGATGCCTGGATGTATTAATATAAGCATATACTTATTGGAACTGCAGTTTTAATATTCCTTTATGCTTGATCTGCATTAGATATGTCTACTGACAGATCCTGGCTCTTCAGTTCAAATTGAGGAGACTTGAAGTGTGGAGCCTTCCATTCAGTGCCTATAGTTGGTCAAGATAATACACACAGTGGAGAAAAGTTCTGAGGATAGTATGTCTTTATACAGTTCTATAGTCATAACTAGCACTCCAAGCCTCATGCTTTTTCACATAGTGATGGAAAGGAAAAGAAATTAAGCAGGCCATTCTGCTTTCCTTAGATTCCTGCCAGATAAGATGTCAGTGACAGAAGGGTTTCTCCTGAAAGTGCCATTTCTCACAGCTGTATATTCAAATAATTTATTAATTAAGTTTGAGCCCAGAAATATTGGGGAAAGGGGGAGGGAAGGAAAGGAAAAAGAGAAAGTCCATATACGTTTCAACCCACATTTTTTACTGCACTTTTGGAATTCTCTTCTTTCTTTAGCTGGTTAGGTGTTTTCCCTTTTTCTTGTATTGGCAAATATTCAAGGGCAAGCAGCCTGACATATGAAAAAAAAAATCCAAATTGACAGACATACTACAAATCTGCAACTCAGCTGGTGAAAATAGAGAATATGAACTGAAACTCACCCTGTGAAGAAAATCTTGACCCAACACTGTGGGAAAAAGAGCAAGCCAAGCAATTTAAAAATTAAACGATCAAGGTGAACTTGATCATTTGATCATTTTCCTTGAAGCAGTGCCAAATATTTGAAGGTAAATTGGATTTGCAGCAAGGAACTTCAGCATATCACGTAGAATATGAACCTGGCTTGAAGAGAAAAAATCTATGAAGAGGTGAAAAAAAATCAGATGAGATCCTCATCCTTGATAACATTTCTTTGAACAGCTCAGGTTTTCTCAGAGGAACTGCTAAATTCATTCTGACTTAGCATCTGAATGCCTCTTCAGCAAGGGAAAGGCAAAGTAGCTGCTTAGCTACATGGATATATTAGCTGTCTTAAGGGACCATACAGCACAAATGCTTCATTTATTGGATATTCTGTCTGAGATATCAGTAGTGTTCCAACTAGTGTTTTAATCTTACCACCTACAGTAACTAAAGTAGTACGATTATCTGCTCTGGAGTAATTTAAGCATAAAAAGTAGTGGGAAAAAAAGGTAATGAACCAATAGCATTCAATTTCTGTTATATTCTGTCCCAAATCAACTAAGATTTTTTGTTTTTTGAAAGGAAAAGTAGGGATTACTTAAAGGAGATTTTACCACTGCACTGTTATGCTTTTATTTTTCTTTTTCTTTTAGACTAGGATTTTATGTGAAAGAACATACCACAACAATATGCATCTCTCAAAGTCTGCATGATACTGCTCAAATGCAGATCAAGTATCTAATCTTAATTTTTCATACCAGCTAAGATCCCAATGCAGAAAATTTAGATAAAAACATTAGAATTGGAATCACATATTACAAAATATTGTTTTCTGACTACACACACAAAGAATCAGTCATTTAATTCAACTGGATGGTAACAAGATATTTCCATGACTAAATAAAGATTCTAGCAAATTCCAATTTGCCATGCAGGTTTTTGCATTTTGCACAGTTTATATCAGCAAAATCTCATGTTATCACCATGTCTAACAGAGCCAGAGACTTAGAAGAATTTAGCCTTCTCCACTGAAAGTGGCAAAACATTCCTAATTGAAATCTTTTTTCTAGTGAATTTTTTGTTTTGAATGAACTTTGTACTACTTTGCACTACTTTGCCTTAGGAACTTAATATATATCCTTAAGCACAACAGTTTTGTATGAATGTATGGATGTTGAGTCCTCACACTTATCAATAACTTTGAGACAGAAGGAAACTAAAAAGAGAAGGGGGCAGCAACATTTTGGCCAGTGGTCATTCCCTTCTTGATTTGGTTTTGAGGAGACAGTGTGAGAATACCTCAGTGTGCTCATTACTTGCAGTAGAAATTCTCATGAAGTAGGACTGGATGAAGGAGGAGGAATAAACTGTGATGGAGGAGAGCCTCACCGTTGCATTTCTACTGCTCAGGTTTCCAAATATTGCCTCTGCTTTCAGAAGCCTGGACACAGCACACCCTGCCTTGCCAGATATCCTGATTGCCTTTTAGCCATTCCCAGTGGCCATTTCATCCACTCTTCTGCAAGAAATACAAGTCTCACATTACAGTCCCTCCTTTCTATGCTCCTAATCAAATGGCTCTGTTGGCCAGCAGCCTGATATGTTAATCATCATGGTTGCCGTTCTTGTCACTTTCCCTGAAGTCTGATTTAATTTATAATAATCCGAAATTGTCTTCTCATTTCCAGAGAGAATAAAAGATTTTGGAATGTACTTTATGTGGATGGAAGAAATTTCTCAACAGATGGACTTCTGCACTCATTTCTTTATTAATAATCTAAAATCGAAAATTTGTCCTACTACCTGTTCCATAGTCTTACAAACACAATACACTGGAAAAAGATATTTTCAAAAAGCAATAAAAGAACTGCTTTTAAGGGATCTTCAGATTATTTAGTACTTATCACTCAAAAATATCAAAAGAACAGGAAAATACACAAGGGTACTGTGAACACTACCATTACTGTAGTACTCATCTAAAAAATAATCTCATGGTGAATAATACTTATGTTATATCATTGAAACTCCTTTTAGTAGGACTATATTTTCTCTATCTCTCTATCTTTCTTTAACTCTGAGAAAGGACCAAGCAATTATCAAGTCTTTTGACATAGAGTAGCAAGATTTCCCTTAATCCTTCCAAAACCTGTCTAGTTATACATTAATATTTCTTTTAAGTAGTTGGGGGGTTGTTTCAGACAATTTGTGTGGTAAGAAAACAGAGAATTCCATGATGTACAGTAAAGATAACAGATAAAAGCAGAAGATAAAAATCACTGAAGACAAAAAAATTGTCTGAATTAGTGATCTAGATAACTTTCACAACTTTGGAGTAATACTCTCACAATTCACAATTCCTTCCATTAATTTCCTTCATGATGAGCTGTCATCTGCAAGTGTCCATGCCAAGTTTTAGTTAGATCTTTAATTTTAGATGTCTTAAGTTGGCTGTGACAGATCTAACCCCAAACGAAGAGATGCCTTCATGATCACCTCTTCTGAATGCTGTCCCTGGGAATGAGATCTAATCTACACAGACTCCTAGTCTTTAATAAACCAAACACTATTCTTTAGAATGGTTTAAATACATTTTATTAAAATCACCCATAAAAGAGACAGTAGCAAAGTCAACATTAGTACAAATATCTGCAAATTCATCCAGCTGGGCCAGAACTAAGATTTTACATAGGTGTTTTTCTCTTGGTGACATTAACACATGGATGCTACGGTATATGTTTGATGAGGCTCATTTGGGCCTCCAAGCCAACCTATTTTAAAAAAAAGTGCTGTTATTCAATAGCAAATCTTTTTGGTAAACTCAGAGATTCAAGGCAAATTTTCATTTCTTGGGAAAATATATAGCACACAGAACACAGAGATTAGAGGATACAGATATGTTCCTGTCTGTTGAGACCTCTTTTTACATCCTTCTAAATGAAGATAAACCAACCAGGGCCATCTAAAAACACCATGAAATTTCTTCTTGATTATCAGGAAAAAAAAAGAAATTATGGACTCAGAATAAAAAATCTGATGTGGTAAGTAAATAGTAGACACATTTGATATTTTTGTGAGTGCGAATTTATTCCCCCTCACATGAAGATCAAATCTAGGAAACATGCTGGGAGAGAAACAGAGATTTTTGTAATTCTATGATCCTGATGTATCCAGAAAGGAAGGTTAACGGAAGTGTTGACAAAATGTTGGATCCAAATGAATTCTTTCCAAGCATTTATTAGGTGTGAAAGACCACAAGACATGGACAAGATGTTTCCCAAGCTTTTTGATCACTCACTGAGAAGATAAGAACTAATAATAGGGTATACATGATTCTTACAATAGTTGCAACAATGTTACCAAAATGAGCAACAGAAAGAGACATGAAAACCTCAGTACCATAGTGCAGAATGTACCATAAACATAGAGATGTCAAAACTTCAGTCACAATGTAGATGGTTGTCATGTATTTCTCAATACCAGAATCCAATCCTGAAGCTGAAAGAGGAATTGAAACAAAAAACAAACAACACAAAAAACATTCCCCCAAAAAAACAACCAAACAAAAAAATTCTATTACACACAATTGTCTGTTTCGACTGATTTAGACAACAATAAATAAAAATGAGGTTGTTATCAGGTCTGAAAAGCTGTTAACTTTGTGACAAAAAGGGAGGTTGATTTACTTAATTGCAAATCTTACAAGACACTATTAGAGTATGCTGAATATATCAGATAAAAAGAGAGGAGTGAGAGAATGCTCCAAAAAGACAGAAGCTTATACGGCATTTTAGAACTGTATGAAGGTTGGTTTTTTTTGTTTTTTTTTTTTTTTTGAGTTTATGTTGAATATAAAGATCAGAAATATAGGAGGGCACATAGTCAGGAAAGAAGTAGAATATTATGAGAACTAGTGAATTCTTCCCTCAGCTTTAATTCTGGTTTGTTTAGTGAACTCTGCTGAAATATTTAACCTTCCTAAAACTCTCTTTTCCATTCTGTAGGATCAGACTACATGATGCTCGTGAGTATTGAGAGACCTAATTCAATGTTCTCAAATCCTTTTAAATCCTTGCATGAACAACATTATATGTTAGTACTGCAACTTTTGTTGTTATTTTTGTTTGGGTTGTTCAGCTACTGTTTGTTTTTTTTTCTGACTATTAACAGTGCTTGGATTTTCCTTAGGTTCAGCTTCTGGACTCCTGGATTATTTGAAAATATAAATTTGCATTAAAAGAAATGTTGTTTCTAGGGAGAAAATACATCAGAAATATTTGTTATAGTTCACTAGACAAGTAACTATCCTCTGGTTTTGTTCTGTTTTATTGTTCCACAAATAATTCAACATTGTACACACCCTGGAGTGTTTCTAAAGGAGGAACATTTGTGATCAGTGCTTTGCTCTTGGAGGTAGTAGCTATAGTTATGAGCCTGGTGTTTCTGTCTCCTCAGCATGAGCAGATTTATAAGATGATAATTTTGGATTTTTTTTTGTTTCATTTTGGTTCGGTTTGGTTTTAATTGTTGGTGTTTTGTTTTGATTTGGTTTTTTATGGAATATACTTTAGAATAGAAGAATAAGTCTTCTTTATCCAAAGACAGTATTTGAAGTGCTATATCTTAAGCAGCTAGAAGTAGTTGCCAGGGGCCAAGAAGCCATAGATTTCCTGGTAGAAATTCTACTCACATCTTTGCATTCAGCATTTCCTATTTATTAACTTCAAGTAGAAGTATACAGATTCTTTTATGTGACTTTCTGTAGTGCTTACCTCTCTCCACGCATTTTGCATCAAGTTTTGGATATTTTCTCTAAGCTATGGATATTCCCTTTGGAAACAGGTGCTTAGAAACTGCTTATTATAACATCTGAATTAAAGATACCAAGACACATATCTTATTTAATTTGAAATTTCCCATATAGTCTCTATTGATTCAAGAATGATAAAGGTGGTAAGGGAATTACCATTGCCATAAATATTCAGAATTAGATTCATCCTTTAACACTCGTATCCTGTTGCCTTCACAGCAAGTTGCCTATTTCAGTGGTCAAGAATTTGCCTCAGGAAAAGGAAAGCAGCTTTAGCATAATCTAAGGGCATGTTAGGTAGTAGTACTTAGATGAAACAGTAAAATGCTGAATGAATATCAGCAGAAATAGCTCTGTAAGTCTTAAGAACTGGGAAAAGGTCATGCAAATTAGAGTGGACAAATTATTCAGATACAGTATGGGCAAAGAAACAGTGCTAGGATAAAAATAGATCTAATCTAAAAATGATCTAATCTGCACCTTTGATCACTAATTTCTGTGATCTAGTCAAGGATAATATAACACAAAATCAACAAAGAAATGCTAGCATATATAAATGGAGCTTACAGAAAACATTTAAGCTTCCTCACATACTCCAAGCTTTGCCAGATTTAATGTTATAACAGACCCAATAAAAATTAGACAACAACTGTCTCAAATTTTCCCAGCAAACTGATCATAATTTTCCACTATACTCTTTAATCAGATCTACTGTAAATCACAAAGAAATGGCAAAATTTTATTTTGGTTAAAATCAGAGAAGTACCCATAGGAAAGAAGCAAAATACATTTGGGAAAGCTCTAATATCTAAATATCGAATAAAGGATAATAATAAGGATCTAATAAAGCTCTGACATAGTGAATGTAAATAGAGAAAGCAATTGGAAATGCTGTAAAGGAAAGAAAAAGGTTCTGAAAGCACACAGGAAATGTCAGTCAGAACTTTTAGCAAGAAGGGAAGTGAAATACCTAATCTAACAGAAAAGATGAGGATAGATAAAGAGGGTATGAGAGGTCATTGGCTACAACAGACTCTGTCACATCCTAAGCAAAAGTGGAAATGACACTAAGTTTTACACTAGCTGTCATTAGATAATAGAGTGATGTCTGGTTTTCATTCCCTCGAGCTGCAGTGATGTAACCTGACTAGATACCACCCTCATACAGCAAAAGAGTCTTGAAAATCACACATGCACAATTTTTTTACCAAGCCAGAAATGTGAAATTGAACAAAGAGGAAAAGAAAAATATTCCTCATTGCAGTTCATAACCTGAATTTATCCTCTTCCTCGCAAGAAAATCAGTGAGGGATCAGAATCTTGCACATAAACTGTATCATGTAAAAATGTGTACGCACACATCGAAAGATGTGGCTGCGCAGATCATTTAGCAAGAATGGCTTTTCAAGTGCAGAAATAATATGCTTCGGTTCTGCTGGAGCATCGATAGGTCACTTCCATGACATAAACCCTACAGATCCCTGAGTACTATAAAAATACTTATTAAACAAATCTAAGCAAATAAATTCAGCAAAACTATATGTCAATTGGGAAAAGCTACAGAGAGAGCATAAAAGTATAATGAATGCAGTTAAAATAAAAAATCCTATGGTTTCAACATATAGAAGTTAACTTAATTTTTAGAATCTTAGTATCATGTATTTATCCCTTGTGATTTACCTATGAAACTTTAAGATCTGTAGTGCTTTAGAACTTCAGCATTTAGTTTGTTTAAATCATTATCTTTCTTTTAAAATGGAGAAACAAACATGAAGTTGCTTGAATTGCCTTTTTACTTGAATATAGATTTTCACAATAGCTCCCTAGAGTTATCAAATTTCCAGAATAATTCCTTTGAAGTATTCTGGATTTTTTGACATTATGTGTTTTCATGCTTTTGGGAGGAAAGGAGAATTCTTTTCTTTTTTTTTTTTTTTTTTTTTTAAAAAAAAAACTCATTTTTTTTAAAAATTATAGTT
>NDXB01001068.1:111962-129582 GCA_002631895.1 Agapornis roseicollis
TTTTTTTTTTTTTTTCTCTTTTCTTAAGCTCTGTATTGGCATTCCTCTAAGAACAAATTCTTAGCACTTGTCCTTTGTGGCCTTAACCAAAAGCTCCTGTTATTGATACTACAACCCCCTCCCCAAAAAAAAAATAAAATCCATTTTGCTTTTTTCTCCAGCTGAGCTGCCTTGTTTCAGGGAAAAGCTAGAATGTATGGGCTCAAACGGATGGATTATCTGACCCAGTACCTTGTCTCATCAACACTTAATTTTTTCTGTATAAGAGTACGACCTGGGAAGCTACCCAGGAAGTTTCCACCTAATGCTCTCTCAATCCCCAACTGTTTTCTTAACAGGAAACACCTGATCCTGTATTTCTTTTACATGAACTCATCTTCCTTTCTCCTCGAGTCTGTAAATTTCCTCTTTCTTGTCAAGGAACTGCACAGGTCTGCTTCAGTTTCTGAAGAACTGCTTCCTGCTTCTTGTTTTGAATTGGGCTCTAACCAGACAGTCTGAGCTTTATAGTACCTGTGACACAAGATATAGTGAAAGTACCTCTGCACGGTCTTGACACCATTCATAGATTTGTAGGGCTTTATTTACCACTTTTCCACTTTCAACAGCCCTGCAATAGTTGTATTTTTCTTCAGATGGATGCCACTTCATAGTGTCAAACCTCCTTGTTGCTATTTCTGATTTACTTTTTAAACTCTACTTTACAAGCATTTTTGAGATGAGAGGCCCAGAACTGAAAAGAATACTTAAGATGTGGATGAATCATACATTTTATTCAGTGAAAGAACTATTTTCTTCTGTAATCCCAGTATAGAATCATAGAATCAGAATCAACTGCGTTGGAAATGACCTTTATGATCATCAAGTCCAGCTGTTACTCCATCACTGCCACACTGGAGTACCGGGTTTCCCAACACCACAGCTCTCACAAAACAGCCTCACACACCAACACCAACTGCAGGACACTGGTGGGAAGGCCTGTTTGAAGAGCTAACAACCCACTGTGCTGCAAGACCATGCAGGGCTGCTGGAGAAGTCAGCCAGGCAGGCAGCCATCAAATACCCCCCAGTTGGACTCAGCCACCTTCCAGATGACTAGGGTATAGTGACAAAAGGGGGATTCATCAGTCAGGCCACTGCTGTGCAGCATCCTCAGGCCCCACCGCACAGCTAACATCCTGTGATAACAGGCCCTCGGCCCTTCAGGTACGGCTATGGCTGGGGCAGTTCCCACGGCGGAGAGCCGGGGCAGACAGCAACCCCACAGCAATACGGCGGCGACGACGGCCAGCGCCCGGAGGCGAAGGGACGGGTAGGATAACGGAGGAGGAGGGGAGAGCACGGCGCTGCGGTGACGTGCGGGCAAGGGCGCTTCCTGGCAGCGTCCAGCTCCCAGGGCGGGGAGCCGGGGCTGTCAGCGAAATCTAGATGGACGACATGGGACAGGCTGGCCAGGACCCAGGAAGGAGAGGTGGAGAGTGGGCAGGGGCTCTGAGAGGAGACGCGGGCACGTCCCAGTGGCCACTTCTGCTTCCGACTGACAGGAACAGACGCGCGGGTACAGCGGAGGGGCTCCCTTTAGGGTAGGGAGAGAGAGCCTGAGTGTCGGGTAGGCTGCCCGCGCTGAGAGGAAGCTGATCGGGAGCCCCGGCGCAGGTGTCGCGGGAGGCGAAGGAGTCAGTACGCTTCAGCACGTGTCCCACGTAGAAGTAGAGCCGCTCCTCCGGGAGCAGCTGCGGATTGGGCTCCCGCCGCGGCTCTCCGCTGTCCCACTGCAAAGCCCCGGCAGAGGAAGCGGAGGTCGCGACGGAGGTGCAGGTGGAGCTGCAGGACCTCTGCCGGGGGCCGCAGCGGTCCCCTCGCATGGCAGGCGACTGCCTCTTGCAGTTCTACTACTTGCAGCTGAACTTTGAGCTTATGTTTTCGTTGAATTACTTGTCCTAACCCAACATCATGTGTATTATAGAGAGCAGTCAATTCAGAGGAATTGTTTTATTTCTATCGTGCATGTTTGTGTGCTCTCTCTGTGTATATGCATGAAGGTGAATCACCTAGCAGTTACCTGCATTTATTTTAATATGGAATTTTATTTCACAAAGGTTTTTCTTTTTGATCCTTCCTAGTGAAATAAATGTGGTATCCTGTAGCTTGCATGTTTGGTGAAGAGCCATAAAGTAATGGACAAAGCATATTTTTAGTTGAATAAATCTGACTGAATTTTTGCTGTTTCAGTCTCTGCCTTCTGGTTCAGGAGGTGAATCACGTCTTCCTCCTCCTCAAGTCCTGCATTCAGCCTTCAGTGAAGGCACTGCTAAAGTCTGCAGTGTCACCCAGCTTTGTTTGTTTTTTCATTTTTCCCATATTATTATTGAAACATAGAATCGTTTAGGTTGGAAAAGACCTTTAAGATATCAAGTCCGACCTTTACCCCAGGACTACCAAGTAAACCATGTAGTGTCATTAGCAAATTCTTAAAAGTTGTTAATATTTAATGCAGATACTTAGGCTAGCAAACTCTCAGGGACTTCAGGATGATCAGAGTCCCTTCAGGGACATACTTTGTAGATAAATTTTAAAATGTAAATAAATTTTTTAAAAAAATATTGTAACACAAACCTAGGAATTTAAAATGTAAACCCTAAAATTTAAGGTAACTTACCATAATT
This sequence comes from Agapornis roseicollis, assembly GCA_002631895.1. NCBI lineage: Eukaryota > Metazoa > Chordata > Aves > Psittaciformes > Psittacidae > Agapornis > Agapornis roseicollis. The sequence continues at coordinate 114,629 of NDXB01001068.1, forward strand.
GTGTGAATTTGATAATTCCCTAAATACTTTTTTTAAAGGCTATATCTTTACCTTCCATTTGCCTTTCTTCCTCTTTCCTTTTCCCTCACCTGCCTCTTTGCTGATAGTGAGTCATCTTTTCCTTCTTCCATCCTCAAGTGTTTACCAAATATATGCCTCAATATGCTACAAGTATCTTACTTTTATAAGCCTACTAAGCTTTTTAGCCAAAACACTTTTCACATTACAGAACATGGTCTGAAATAAATAAGCTGTTACAAGGTCTACCTATGTAAAATATTTGTGGAAATTGTAACCATCAACATGAAAAACAGTATTCTAGTATTTAATTACTGTTTAATCTAGTAACCCTTGTATATCTCCTTGCTTTGACATTATAAGGGAATGTCAAAATACAATATAAATTGTACATGTATTTTCTGTAAATTTACTTAAAAGATATTTTCAGGATGATAACATATAAATGATCTTATTTTATAAACAAAATAGTCCATGTCACAACTCCCACTTGGAAGACAAATACAGTATATTATAAGCAGAAACAATCCCAGTCTGAAAAGTCTGATGCAAACTAAAGTACCTCTGCTATCTATCCACAGGTAACAAAATACCCTTACCACACTGTGAAAATGGGTCAAAAATTAAGAATGATCATACAGAGCTTCTGAAAGCAATAGTCTGAAAACAAACAGGGAAAATGTGCTCACACTGAAATCTGCTATATACATAATACGTAAGAATTTATGTATTATTTGAAAAATTTCAAACCATGTCAGTGAATTAAGCAGTGTCAATCCAAAACCAATATTACATGCAATTCCAATGCAGAGCTTGTTAGCTTGTGATTTTGAAGGACTATGAAGACAGATGGGTGTGTTCTTATGTCCATCTCTAGGATGCTTACCAAATGTCAACTGTCATGTAATGGATGTTTTCTGGGGTGGGAAAGTGAGGGGGAATGCAGCTTTACCCAAGGCTTTTCTAACAGCAAAACATGAACTCCTGAGGTCACCATATGCCACAGATTTTCTCTGTGTCTGTTTTACTGAATCCATAACCAAAACTCTGATAATAGAGACTGTGATCTCAGATTTCACCCAAAGATGCAGGTATTGACCAAGTTTCAAATGGAAAGTGAAATAAGAGCTTTCATGTAATGAATGATTTAAATATGATTTAAAACATATCTATGCTATATATTAGCTTTGATTTTATGTACCATATTTCAATACATTATTTAATTATACACAATACAGCAAATAATAAGTAAATTATTAAATGAATAAATGATGCAGTAAATTTGGTACAAATAATTTAGAAACCTATAATATTCAAAAATAAGTCTGTGTCCCTTAAGATACTTGTTTTTTAAGGGATACATTTCTGGAATGCATTTGGGATACATACTGAAACCTTTTCAGATATGTTTCTGTCCTTGACTATAGGATGTATTCTAGTCTATATTACCATTGAGGTGAAAAAGATTTCATACAGGCAAGTTAAAACATCTTCCTCAGTTTCAGGGACATCCCCAAGTCTCAGTATTATTCTGTAGTAGGAACAGATCTTTCTATCTTTATTTGGATATTGATGATTTTTTGGTGACCAAATTTTAGTGAAACATTCCCTCTTCTCACAGTTTTTGGTGATAAGTAATTGCTGCTGAATTTTCTGACATGCCAGATGTTGTTCCCTCACCATCTGAAAAGCAGGAACACAGGCTTCCTTGAAGTTATGCCTTCTTCACCTTTTTCTAGAAATCATTTTCTCATACTATAATATCTAATTCTAACTTAATTTATCATGGTACGTTGCCATATAATGTTTAGGCTGTATGAATATTTAAGAAACATAAAGAGGCTCACACTGATACAGAGGTGACTGGCAAAACAGAGAATATCAAAGCTGATGAATTATTTTGCTGTTGCAGTCAGTCTGCTTTTTTTTTTTCTTTCTGGAAAGATGATATGAAGCTTTAATGTCTTCTCTGTTTTGCTTCCTTAGGCATGAGGAGCATGGCTCTCGGAATCAGATCCTTATGATACCCACCAATAGCATACACTTAATTTACTGTATTTATATATATATACATGCACATGTATGCACAGACACACATACATGTATATTGCTTTATTTTAGTCTCAAGAAGTTAGCAGAATTTAGCATGCTTCAAGGGCATTTTAAGGACTTCAGAATGACATCTTGCCACCAAGTGTTAACATGAGTGCATAGTGAAGAAATTGAAAAAGACTCACAAACACTGACAGCAAGGGAGGACTGGCAGTGCAATGATGTAAGGTAGTAATTTCATCCATCCTTTTCTCAGTTTGATTTTCTTGTCTTCAGGAGTTTTTAGCTGAGCTAAGACTACTGACTTCTAACTTGAAGGACTACATTATAATAAATATGCTTGCCTTTTCAGATTTTCCAGGCACTTTAGAAAATGAAAGGACTCCTTGTGAAGCAGTTGAAAGAAAAGTTCTTGCTTGCGTTTCGATGTATATGTGGGCTGAAGAGCTGATTGAAGCCAACCATCATGTTGGAGATATATATATGTGTGTGTGTGTGTATAGGACTTTGCCAGTTGTCTTAAAAATCCATCTGTTTCTTAAAACAATGAATGAATAAAAAGATGGTAAATAGAGACGGTTGTCAAGTGTACATGAAGAGGGAAAATGTGATGGCGAAGTGAGAGGCAATGTGGAAGTAGTCCAATATACAATATTCCAAATGAACGAGTCAGTCATTTCTGAGAATTATTACTTGTCTTGATTCCAATGCTGTATTTATTGGTTACATTGTTCTTAATTTGCTTAAGTGCAAGTGAAGCATCACAGTCATTATCCATCTAAATAAGGTCTCCATGAGATTTTCTTAATATCTGTCACTTTATAACTCTTGCAGTATAATCGGTATGAATAAGAGTATTGCTTTTATTACTTAGCTATGTATGTGACTCCTGTTACACTGAACAGTAGTTAAATTAAGTGCCTTGTATTTAATATCTTATGTGCATTGTAGTTTTTTTGTTTGTTTCTGGTAGGTTTTGTAGCTTCTCTAGATTGTCATAGTGTAATGAGCATTGATGTGATAGAAAAGATGAAAGGTATGATTCTATGATTCAAGTGGCTTGAATGACTCAATCAGCATTTTTTTCAGTGATTTCTGTCTGCTAAGAGGGAAGTTTTTAAACAACTGAATTATTTGAATGATGCTAAGAAGCACAAAGAATGATTAATCACACAAAGTTTTTTTTCTTTCAACTTCATTATTGTAATATTATCACTGAATTTTCTTGCCACATGTCACCACTGCTGCTTGGTATGACTATGTGTGACAAAGTAGCTGAAGAAGGTATTATCTAATTTTAATGTGTACCCTTTTGCCCTACAGAGACCAATCTAAAGATAATCTGGGAGTAATTTAGAAACCTGGAGAAACTGCTTTAGCTCCCTGAAAGATGAGAGGTCATGGGGAGATTTCAAAAATGTTCTGTTCTATTCCAGAAAAAATGAAGGCATCTGAGGAGAAACTCACACAAACTATTTTCTTCCTCCAGTGCCTATAGCAGAATAAAAAATGACACCTTATGTCATGCTTCAGGATATCAGTGCACTTAATTTTCCAGTTAAACAAATACAGATGTCAATTTAATGCTGTAAAATAAACAGAGCATAAGCTACCTTAATATACTGCTACCATAGCACATTAGGGCTAGAGTTCATGATAAGTGTTAACTTAAACAGGAAAGAATTTCTTGCCTTCAACAAAGTTGAACATGTTAATCCAAAAAGTCAAATTTGCAGAACCTGATGTAAGCATCCTAAGAATAATTTCTGTCTCCTCATGTCCTCTGTCAGATTCTGCAAAATGCAAAGTGCACTAAAATCCCTGGAATGCTGAAAGTAGCCTGATTCTGCTAGACAAATATAATAGAACCAGCTTATCTGAAAGACTGGGTGAGATTTTATGGATTATATAATAAGATATGCTAAATACTGAATTTACTGTATTTAAGTAATTTTAGCATCTGCTACATTTTTTCCTGCCTAAAAATAAAATTCATTCATATCAGTTTTAACATAGGCTTCTAAATCACAAGCCAGACCCTAATAAAGTACTTGCTGGTTTGTTTGCTTGCTTGCTAGCTTTCATACTTAATTTATGATCAACTTTTTATGAAATATTTTTAAAATTATACAACTTTGACCCAATGCTTAGTCTTTATGTCCAAAAATAAGCACCCATTTTCTGTAGTTTGGCATTCTGTTTTCCTAAATTACTGATGCTCCCAGGTGTTCAATATGAATAATTCAATTTATAATTGCTATCCTGTGAATCATTATGACAAAGAACAACCTTAGGTATTCACTGGATGATGGGTAGCTATCAGGGAATGGTACATCTCATTAATTTATCTCACTAAATTATCTGGTACTAATGTAAACACAAGGCAAAACAGTATACCTGATTTTTGTTGTGTTTGGTGTGTGGCTGTTTGGTTTGGGTTTTTGTTTTTTAGTTAGTTTTTTTTTTTTTTTTTTCAAAAAATATGCCTTTATCATCTTAAAAAGCTTTTAAACTACTTTGATCTTGTACTATATTTAGAATTTTTTTCTAGAAGAAAAAAAAATTAAAACTACGGTCCCTTTCCCCATTTTAGGTTCCTGGAGTCTAACTATTGCTCAGAACCCTTGGGTTTNAGTTAGTTTTTTTTTTTTTATTTCAAAAAATATGCCTTTATCATCTGAAAAAGCTTTTAAACTACTTTGATCTTGTACTATATTTAGAATTTTTTTCTAGAAGAAAAAAAAATTAAAACTACGGTCCCTTTCCCCATTTTAGGTTCCTGGAGTCTAACTATTGCTCAGAACCCTTGGGTTTTTTACACAACTGGAAGGTTCTAAACACCATGCAAGCGTATCATTTTCTATATGTCAGTGAAAGTCTAAAGACTTATGATGCCACTGTGCCTGTAAATGTCCCCTTCACATCCCACTATTCTCTTTTTTTTTTGTTCTCTTCTGACCATCTCAGTTGCTACTATCTGTGGTCTGGCTTCTCCACATGCTTTATTCAGTGTTCAGTACTGAATGGTGCCAATTCCTGTATTTCCTCCATTTTGTCCAGTCTTTTACATTTTGTTTTCTCTTATGGGATTTTTTTATCATAAAGCTATAGTTTAGAACTCTATGCACACTTGATGTCTGCAAGTACCCTTTAGGTCATGTAATTGTTGTTTAGAATTTATGAAACAAAGTTTAGTATTTGGCATGTTTAAGAAGAAGACATTGTAGTTAAAATATGCCTAGGAGATTTCTATTTAAATTACAAGATAACTGCTTATTAAATGATGCATCTATTTTAAGACCAGAATATTAGCGACTTTGTTTATTAAACTTATTTTGAAATTTAAAGTGGTAGTTTCCTCCTTTCATAATTCAGTCTTTTTTTTTTTCCATGTGGAGTAAAAATGAAAATAGCAACATTTTGTGGATTAAATGCTCACCTCTGCTTTAGTGAAAATTTTATTTCTTTGCTTCAGTAATTTCTCTGACCTTCTTTCTATTCCATTTTTTATTTATATAGAATAAGACGACATTTGTTATTTCTCAATTTAAATTGCTTTTTATCCATGCAGGACAAATTAAAATGGAATTCTTAAGGGAATCAGGTCATCATGATTGCCATACCAAAATAGAGGCAGGTTCCACCACTGTTGCTCACTGACCTGTGTCTACAAGTTCTTATTTCAGATTCCAGCTCTGTAAGTGACTTTGGGCTATTTAGTTAACCTCTGTGTACTTGGCTTTCTCCCTCTGAAAATTATTTATAATCTATATTGGAGCTTTGCAAAAGATCTGCTTTGTTTTGTAAACACAAACCAACTCCAAACTATGATTAAAATCATACAACCCAAAGATCTCATGTAATCATGTTACTAATTCTTGGACTACTGTAATTTTTCATAAAAAGAGGATAAAAGGGACAAACAGTTGCAGGAGTTCTAGCTTTAGGCTTTAGGTCAAGAAAGGCTGTGAGGTTGCCTGGTTGCCTTTTTTTTTTTCATACTTGGCATCATAGCCCATGGAAACCAATCTGTTTCACTGAGGAAAGGTTTGCAATCAGCATGGTGGATTGACCGTGGCTGGACACCAGGTGCCAGCCAAAGCCTCTCCATCACTCCCCCTCCTCAACTGGACAGGGGAGACAAAATATAGCAAAAGGCTTATGGGTCAAGATAAGGACAGGAACATTACTCAGGAATTACCACCACAGGCAAAACAGACTAGGACAATGAGAGATAAAAAGAAATCTTGAAAAAACAACTTCCCCTTACCTATCCCTCCTTCCTAGGTTTAACTTATGAGTTCTCTGCCTCTTCCCCACTCAGGCACACAGAAGAACAGGCATTGCATTCACTTCGTTGAACATTTTTTCTGCTGCTCCTTCCTTCTTATGGGAGAACTCCTCACACTCTTCTGTTTTAGCATGGGTCCCTTCCACAGGGTGCAGCTCTTCAGGCGCAGACTGCTCCAGTGTGACCCAAGAGGGTCACAAGTGCTGCCATCAAACCTGTTTCAGTGTGGGCTCCTCTCTATGGGCCACAGGTCATGCCAGGAGCCTGCACCAGTGCTGGCTTCCCATGACATCACGGCTTTTTGGGCATCCCTCCTGCTCTGATGTGTAGTGCTCCATGGGCTGCAAGTGGATATCTGCTTCTCCGTGGGCTGCAGGGGGACAGCCTTCCTCACCATGGTCTGCACCACAGGCTGCAGGGGAAAATGCTGTGGTGCATGGAGCACTTCCTTCCCTCCTTCTGCACTGACCTTGATATCTGCAGAGTTGTTTCTTTCCCATAATCTTATTCACCTCTTCTCCAGCTGCAATTGCTACTGTAAAGGATTTTTCCCTTTCTAAAATAGAGGTGCTACCACTATCACTGATGGGCTTAGTCATGGCTAGTCCATCTTGGAGCCCGCTGGCATTGGCTCTATGAGACATGAGGGAAGCTTCTAGCAGGTACTCACAGAAGCCATCCCTGCAATCTGCCTGCGGTGAACACCTTGCCATGCAAACTCAATACAAACCAACAGACAAAAAATTCCAGCCAACCCAGGAGACTAATATGAAAGATATCCTTGCCTACTCCATTTACAGTTTTATTTCTTCCCAGCTGCTAAGTTCCTTTACTTCAAACACTGTACTGTATTTTGCTCTGCATTCAAGTATATTTCTATTTGTATTGATCACAATAAAAATAAAGCTTGCCTTGAACCCAAATAAAAACATATTAAAAATATGTAACTAAAAGCAGTAGGTGAGCACTTTGTAGCTGTGGGTTGGAACTGCCAACAATAGATGGATCAAGGTGTATTTTACATAAGCATGTGGGATGTGTGACCACTAAAGGAGTAAAGAACAGATGTAGTTGAACTTAGGAGACACTCAAGCTGGCAAAGAACAAGATATGAATAAGAGAATGCAAGCAGACAGGACCTGCTGCCAAATGTGCAAGAGACAGGCAAAACGAAAAAGCAGATAAGCACTATCAGGAGAAAATGAGACCTTGCCTTTTGGGAGTGAGGCAACAGCATAAAAGCAGCAAGTATACACAAAGAAAATCAAACTTCTGAGAGAAAAGCCTAAATCTGAGTGACTGAAGATCATCAACAGCAGTTCCCATCTTCAGTGACTATATAGAATCAGCGAAGTGGTACTATATACCCACAACTACATTAGGACATAAATGTAAACACTAGGATCTTTGTATCTGTAGAGAAGGTCACTGATAATGATGAGTGTGTGTGCTGTTAATGAATTAATTCATTGAAGTTGTGTTCCAAAGTAAATGCCTTGCATGATCCGCCAGTCTTCTAAACACTTCCCTTACAGCAACCTGCAATTACATAAAACACATACATACACATACACATGTACACATATGCATATATACAAACGATTCTGAAAAGGTTTACTTTTAAGATAAATACCTGCAATTGTCAACATGATTTTTCTCTCACCCTTTCAACTACAAGACCATTCTGAGAAAATGCTCAATTCATTTCCTTTTTCACCTTCCTTTTGGGGATTTCAGCTTATTTCTCCTTAGTTTACTGAATTATTTTAACTTTGTGATACAAAGACTATCTGTATTGCAACCTTTACTTAACTGTGTGAACCATTAGAGTGAGGGTTGGTTCAGTGTCTCACAGGATACAACTATTGATTGCATATGTGTGCCAGTGCTTCATTTTTTAAAAATATCAGCTCCAAGAGAATTATGAACAACTTAGACACTTTTTATCTCTCTGCTTATTTGTTATTTTTGAGGATATATATAAGCTTTTTGGCCATTAAATTTTTGTTCAATTTTTTAATACAGCAGAGGATAGAACTCATTAATCATATGCCAAGCTGAGGAACTATAGTTGTAACTCTCAAGTTTCAGAGTACTAAACAGAAAATGTTATCTTTAATATAGAAACAGATTTAACCAGTCAATGAAAAGCTGCCTTTGCTGTTTTCCATTAAATATCACTCTGCTTTTGATTTAGTAACTGATACGATAGTTGCTGTTTCTGTAGAATCATAGAATAGTTAGGGTTAGAAAGGACCTTAAGATCATCTAGTTCCAACCCCCCTGCCATAAGCACAGACACCCCACACTATGCCATGCCATGCAAGGCTTCATCCAACCTGGCTTCGAACACTGCCAAGGATGGAGCACTCACAGCTTCCTTGGGCAACACATTCCAGTGCCTCAGCACCCTAACAGGAAAGAATTTCTTCCTTAGATCCAATCTAAACCTCCCCTGTTTAAGTTTGAACCTGCTACCCCTTGTCCTGTCACTACAAGTCTCTAATGAAGAGCCCCTCCCCAGCATCCCTATAGGCCCCCTTCAGATACTGGAAGGCTGCTATGAGGTCTCCACACAGCCTTCTCTTCCCCAGGCTGAACAGCCCCAACTTTCTCAGCCTGTCTTCGTACGGGAGATGCTCCAGTCCCCTGATCACCCTCATGGCCCTCCTCTGGACTTGTTCCAACAGTTCCATGTCCTTTTGATGTTGAGGACACCAGAACTGCATACAATACTCCAGCTGAGGTCTCACGAGAGCAGAGTAGAAAGCTGAAATAATATAATTCTTATGATATTCAATATGTTAAACATCTACTTAGTAGCTAAGATTTACATTGTGCAAAAAGAATGCTTATTATTTAATTTGAACTGTGAGTGTCTTGTAAAGTAGAACTTTATGTTTATAAACTGTATATAAGAGGTCATGTTTTTAATATATTTAATATGATATACTAATGGTTATGCATACCCAAGTATTGCCAAATATAGAAGCTAGAAATTACCTTTCAAAACCTGTATCTCAGAGCAATCAAACATTTCTAAGTAAAAAGAAGTTCTGATGCAAAGCAGACTTTTGCTTTCCTGAAGGTTGGTGTGATCATGTTGCAGTCAGGCCTACATGATAATATATGTACATTTTAACCAGGGATTGATGTGCAGAATTTGTCATAGCAATATATATTAATACTTCTCAAGATTGAACTGGGTTTGGCTGGGATAGAGTTAATTTTCTTCATAGTAGCTGGCATGGTGTTATGTTTTGGATTTGTCACTAAAACAGTGTTAATAACACACCCATGTCTTAGTTACTGCTGAGCAGTGCTTCCGCAGCATCAATGCCTTTTCTGCTTCTCATGCCAACCTTCCAGCAAATAGGCTGGTGGAGGGCAGGAAGCTGGGAGAGGACACAGTCAGGACAGCTGACTCCAACTGACCAAATGGATATTTCATACCGTATGACATCATGATCAGCAATAAAAACTGGGGAGAAAGTTTGGCAGGGCTGCTGTTGTTTAGGCAAGGACTGGGCATTAATTGGCTGGTGGTAAGCAGCTGGGATCTTGCCTCATTTGTTTTTGTTAATTTCCTTGCTCTTTGAAGAGGGAGGGTTAAACCACAACAGGCTCTCTAGATTCAGCGTGTCTCTGTAGCAAAAACAAAAAAAAAAAATTGCTCAAATTGGTGAGAACATAGTTCAGCAGTGAAGGAAGAGGACCTATAACATGTGACTAGATCAGTCTGCAATCTTGAGCAATCTTGGGCATACCTGTGGATAACCACTGTGTGGCGATAAACAGAAAAACTAATGCTCCCAACTGCCAGGCAATAAAATCTTCTTTACAATTAGTAATATGCATAAGTAATAAGTCATTAAAAAAAAATTGAAATCTTTGACTTATTCCAATATACCTCACTATAGTATTTAAAGACTTTCTGATCCAAATCTTTTGTTTGTTGCATGATATATTGTCAGACTACCAAGTGACCAGTATCTGGGTTTTCATCTTTTTGTTATTCTCTAACCCCAGCTTCTCAAAGTTGTTTTCTATTACAGAGGATGCAAAATAATTGTTCTAGTTTTCATTGTTTTCTTTCTCAAGAGCTGTTGTGCCCTATCACCACATGATTTCTTGCTTCTCTTTCACTTATGAAGATAAGCCCCAAATCTGATTGTTTTTATAGAACCACCTCAGTACCTTCAGATCCCAGCATAGACTTTCTTACACAGGAATGACAGTAACTATTGAAAATTAGAGACACCTACCTCTTAATGTACCATATACAGTGATCTAACTTTTGCAAAAATCCCTTTTTGCAAGAGACAGTAGAAATTGTGTTCAGAGTACTGATGATGCTGAAACTCAGTTACATTTAAAATGGGGACAGGAAATAATTTTGTTTATGTTACAGTTTGGCTGGAAAGAAAACCCACAGCTGGTGCAACCCTAAATTTGGATCAGGCTGAGATTCCCCACCATGACTTTGATGTCAAACAGACTCTGTCTTCATATCTCTATAGCAAAGAATGTATAGGGAAGGGCCAGTCTATTTATAGTCTTTGATATTTTCAAGTGAAGTAAGTTGAACACAGGCAAGGCTATAGGGTTGCTGGCCAAAATATGAAGGTGTCTGCAAAATCTGTCTTTCATAATTCTCATTTATTGAGGAAACTCTTAACTAATGATTATAAAATATATCCTTAGCCTTGGCTCCAGCGTTACCATGACATTTTCCCATGGCAAATGGCAGGGTGAGAAAAATCTACCTTACTCTGCAACTAACAAGAGTGATACCTCATTTTGTGAAGGATAGACCTTGCATGTCAAGGTAATCCCCAAACTTATGACTTCTAGGTTGGAAATAAAAAGACATCCTAAAAATCCTGTTCTTAGTGTAAGATGCAGCAGATAAACTTCACAGGTTGCTGTGAACAAATCGCCTGCATGTTCTTCTCTCTATTCCGGCTAACCATTGAATATAAAGAATAACTTTTCAATGGAATTGACATTGGATAATTGAGAATTTCCCATCTGAGGAAAAACCAGCTGCATTAAGATACATAAATAGAAAACATTTCATCAGCAATAAAGTCAAAGCTTTCTTATTAATACGATTTAGACTTAGTACATTCTCAGCAGAGAATAATAACTATTGAATACAAGAATATTCAAAGCTAAATTAAGAATTTATTTTACCAATTTGGCTTTCCAAGGGTAAGTTGGCTATATTTTCCATATATGTACATCTGTCTAGATGCATATCTATCTATCTATCTGCATGTAATCAACACATGCAAGTGATTGCTTTTTCCTCTTCAGTGAAAGAACAGAGATAGATTCATATTGTAATTTCAGGAAGGAACTTATTTATAATAGGAGGAGGAATTACCTCTTGTTATTAGCCCTGAGGAGAGGATTATTCTATCAATGTGTATAAACATCTGAAGTCAATATGTTAATAAGTATGAACAAGACACATTCATCTCAGTGATATCCAATGAAAGGGCAGGATGCAATGATCACAAATTAAAAATCCAGGAAGTGTCATTTGAACATGAGACAAAAATTTTCCCTTGTGAGGACTGTTAAACATTGGAACAGGTTGCCCTTATAGGTTGTGAAGTCTCCATCTTTGAAAATATTCAAAACCCAACAATACATTGTACTGTAGCACTTGCAGTAATTGAACCTGCTTTAAGCAGGCCTTAGGGCTTAAGCAAGGCTCTAGAGGTCCCTTACAACCTCTATTATTCTACAGATACATAATTACACTTCAAGAATTTCCACTTTGAGCTTCCATTCATCTATTAGCTCTAATTCTGAGGGAAGAAAGACCCCATCCTCAGTTTTCAAATAGCAAAACCACTGCAGTAAGTTAAATAAGAATCAGTCATGCAAGCTAAAAGTCTGCTACCCCTATTTCACTGTAGAAGAACCAGAAGGACCATAAGCACTTCTCTAAAGATCTGAAAATGAGCAGGTGGTTTTAAAGCATCAGTAATGGTCAATAAAAAGAGTTGACTCAAACCAAGAAAGAAAAACCTTCTGAAAAGTTTCTTTATGTGCAACTCCTTGTTGACCAGGCAGATATTCTGTCTTAAAAAAGTTGCTAGGTAATGTTTTGGTAATATATGCTATTTTTTATTATCCACAGAAATAACAGTCGGAAAGTTTCAGGCCATGAGAAGCTCAAACACCAATATGGCAGACAAACACATTAAAATGCTTTATGACTGGTGTAAAAAGAAATGACTCCTGATAACAGCTTATAATTACCACAAGCAAATATGTATCAAGTTTTATCTCAGCATTTTGATCCCATTAGTCTATACAATCTTGCATTTTGCCCTTTCCTGAAAGTTTGTCTGGAGATCCTCTTTATCTCAAGATTGATTTCTAGTTCTTTCCATATTGCTCTTTTTGCTACTCAGTTCCATATTCTGACCTGCTTTTTATTAGGCAACTCTGGTGAAACTTTATTTAGATCAGTCACCTTATTAAATGTAATCGTTTCCTTTTTACTTTTTATTTTTTAATCCTTTGTATACTACTGTCCTGTGTGATTTATGGCTATCATTTATTTCTTTACTTTTTCTAACAGTAGATGCAGTCGTATTCCCAAGAAAGAAACCCAGCACCTCCACCACACAGCTCTATTCACTTATGAATATGGTCCATATTTTCTATGTTTCCTTGAACCATAATGTAACAATCCTAAATTTTTAAGAGCTAAATACTCAAAGGTGCCTGATATCCTTTGACAGTATCCCTTTCTCATGTACTCTGCCACCCTGTGAAATCCTCACTGCTAATTGGCGGACATAGGCAGAACAACACTGAGGAAAATTTATAAACTTTCAATAAGATTTACAAAACACACTGTGCAGATTATGGAGGCATTGACTGCACAGAAAACATAGGTGGGAAATGGAACACTACCTTCCTTTGTCAGTGAAATAGGCATCCAATTTGAGACTTGGACTGTTTTTTCTCCTGCAGTCTCACTTCAGTGAATACATTGTCGGAGATAAAAATGTCAGCCTCTCTTATTTTCTGGTCACAAATTTAATAGTCTAATAACAAATGTAGTCAGATGAAATCCTAGAGGCAGAAATTCAAGTATTCCTATTTCTTATTCAACATAATGACTTCTACTCAGATTGTTCACCGTCTTACAGGCATGTGTGTAAGCACACTCAAATTATACATCTCACCCTGATGCCACTGATATTTTAATAACTCATAGAACAAGAATTTGACCCACTGTGTTAGGAAGCTTTCTGCAGAACATGCCACACACTCCTATAAATTCAAATCTCCCATTCCCAGATTTTCAATATTCAAGCAGTTCTGTAAGCATGACTTCATTATTGAAGTGTTTCACATAAGGACCAATTTGGTCATCATGACTGAAAACAGTTGCCACTATCAATATAAATAGGAAAGAGCTTGAAAGGAGTAAATGCCACCTAGCAGTTAAGCACTGGACATTCATGGGAAGCAGCAAGGATGTTAGCAGAAACTTACATGTTCAGGTAGCCTGGGTGCAAGCTCACTGAAAACACTGTGGATTGAGGTTTCAAATTTGGATACCAAAAGTTGAGATTACGTAACAAAATCCCTCAGAGGGCCTAGTCTTGAAATGACAAGCTCTTTTATTTATTAGTGTTCACAAAAATCTGGAATCCTCTAAACCACATACATATTATCTATAATTTTAAAAATCTTTCTTCAGAACTGTTGTTTATTTATTACTACTTCTTGCCATTTATTTATTACCATATTTTAATGTCTGCAGTTTTTAAATTCTGTTCCTTTGTTTTCTGCAAATACTGTTTTCTCAAAGATTCTACTCTGCAGCTGCTGGTATTTTTTTACCTAAAGCACGTATTTGGCTTATTTTTTTAAGTGTTTAAAATAATTCCTTGACTTTCTTGAGAAAAACTGCTGGATAGCCTAGTTTCTTCATTTATTAATTAGTATTCATTGCTTATTTCTTAGAAGCTTTAATTTCCTAGTGTCTTTAGAAAATAATTTTTGAGAACTACTATAAAGGTTTAAAATAGTTTAAGTTACTATTATCAAATGAAAAGACCAATCATGGATGTGACTAAAAGTTCTTCTCTGGTTTTGATACTTTTATGAAGCTGGGGAGCCTGGAGCTATGTTTGAGAGAGTGTACCACCTCTGCTAAATCTTAGTCTCTGCAACTAAGAGAGATATATATAATTATATATATAATTATAATATAATATAATTAATATAATATAATATATCATTATTACTAAACTTGGAAAATGGAGGTGTTCTGGTTTTTGTTTTCTTTTATGAAAAAAACCTCAGTTTTAAAGATAAATTTATAAACAAAAAACCTAACCGTAAACATAGATTTTGATGACAATTTTAGGCTCTAGTTAGAGCAACATGATCTATCCAAAATTTTCTGCTTATGTTTCTTTATAGTCCAACTAAATCTTTTCCCTATAATTTGCTTTCTATTGATTGTATCTTTTTTTTTTTTTTCCCTTTTTTCCTACAACCTCAGCCGGTGTTAAGCACAGCAAACAATTTAAGGACCTTTTTTCACTATCTC
>NDXB01001068.1:129619-146115 GCA_002631895.1 Agapornis roseicollis
TTTTTTTTTTTTTTCCCTTTTGTCCTACAACCTCAGCCGGTGTTAAGCACAGCAAACAATTTAAGGACATTTTTTCTCTCAGAAGTCTAACAGTTTTATGTTCCTTGTGATGATTTTATCCTTTTAACCTGAACAATTTCTACAGTGGTGATGTTTCTAGCATACTCTGCCACCAAACAGTACATGTAGTCTTTCATCTCAGTTTCCTTAGTTAACATTTAAAACACTGCTTTAGGCTGCCTGCAGGGTTTGTAGTATCAAGCATAAATACAGTAAACATTGTGATGGGAACATAATTTGTTTTAATTATCCACATCAAATAATTTTATCCTTGTCTTTCAGAAGAGAACACATTAAAAAAATTCTACCCTTTCTTCTCCATTTGTCTCTTGAAGGTTGTTGAAGGTATAGTTAGTTGAATCATGTTTTAGAGTTGTCCTTGCTGTTATGACTTGTAAGACAACAGAAATAAACAATGTTCTAATTCCATAACTTTACTGTGATTTAATAGGTATTTTCTGGAATCCCTTCATGCTAACAGCTCAAATGTTTCAGTTAGAAAAAAGATACTGAAAACCTTTCTGTTAGGAATAAGTCTTCTCTAGTCATACTTGTATCAAAGATATTTGATTACCATTTAAACACACCTTGTCTGCTGTTAGGTTAGGCACGTTTGTCCCATTCTGTAATAGGAACTTTTATTTCTCAGTGATTGCCAAACTTCTGGCATTTTTAAGCAGACGGATTTGTTTTCTTATTGCTAATCACCAAGTACTGAACTGAAGGAAGGGGAAGAAAAAAAGGATTTAGGCAGCTAAAACTGGGCTTCAATTGAATTTAGGAGCTCAGATCCAAATCTGTAATCCTGAAAATTCCTGCTTAGTTTATTTCTAAAACTTAAGGCATCTGCTTGTAAAGGGCTTTCAGCTTTTTACCAGCAAGTTTCATGATTCAAACATAAGTACAAAGTCCTTCTCTTCTGGCAGAATGAAACTATTTGGTATCTACTTTTAATCCAAACAAAGCAAAGCATTAGCTTTTTTAAACATCATGGAAACACTATCACATCTATGGGATCAATCTCACAAAATGCAGTGTGGTAAAAATACCCAACAAACAGCCCTTCTTTTTTGAACCATCTTTGGTCATCAGCAGAAACATCTTCCTTTTAAGGAGAATGAAATAGCTTTGGTTTGAGAAGAACGAGTCCCAGTTTCTTGGAATTCTCCTAAAAAATTCTGGGATCTGGATCCCAAGAAATGAGAAATCTAATTTATAGCTTGATTCTTGTTCCGAAGAAGGACATGTGGTCTGCCTCATACCTCTGTGTATCATGTCTTGCCAAACACATTTTGGTAGATTTCTGTATCTGAATCACCTTTAAGATGTACTGACTGCTTTCCATAGATGGGGTGGAGAGTCTATGTGAGGATAAAGAGAGTTGTTTTTTGTTTTGTACTAACTGGCAATCACATAGTTTAACCAAAATGCCTTTAAGTAAAAGCAATGACCTCATCTTTCAATTTATCAATCACAAAGCCAGTCAAAAAACTCCAATGTGATAAAAGAGCTCCAAGATGACAGATGTGTTCATATAGTTATTTGATCAGCTGTACCTATTTTTAACACATCCATAGTTTCCTCTGGTCACTAGCGTCATTAAGAAAGACCTTTGTTGGGTTAAGAGCAATTCACCATGACAGGACACTGGCACATTTTGTACTAACAGTACAAATATCTTAAACTATATAATATGTACAGAAGACTAGAAAAGTTCAAGTGCTTTCTCAAAAGAAATATAGATGTTACAGAAGGTTACATTTTAATATTTCTCTGCATATAATATTTTGGTCCTGAACCAAATACATACAAAGCAGGCCTTACAGCTTTTAAGTAATTCTTGGTTTAAGGCATCAACGGTGTAAGATATGAAAGGCATAAAATACCTCTACTTAAGAATCAGTTACCTTTTTTCATAAGAGCATTTTATTCAAGCCATACTAAATAACTGGGATTTTTTCTTCCTAAAAGATTAAAACTTCTTTCATTCTCTTGATGATGTTCCATGCTTTTCTTTATGGCCTTTCATCCTAAAAGAACAAGACACCTTTTGAGAATTTGGCATCCCGGATAGTATGATAGTTCAGATTTGGAATGTAACATGCAACATCAGCAACGTGTGGAAACTGCTTCAGACTGTGTTAAGGATTGGCAAGGTAAGCTAGTTTAATAATGCTTTTTCATCATATCATCACAGCTACAGCAGTTATTTCAAATGGGATTCATCTGCCCAAATGTATGCCTTCGGTGTACATCAACATCTGATCTAATAATCTAGACTCCCTTTTATATAGACAATGGAGAGATGCTAGCACTTCCAGGAATTTCTTCCTCTTAAAATATTAAAAAAGAGTAAGGTGAAGCATGCCCAGAGTTAAAAAAAGAATCCATTTGTCTCTCCTGACTTTAAAGGTGTTCATGATATTCTACATGGCTATAGCTATGCAATGAACTTGTAAAATCATGTAAGAGTAATTCCACTAGTAAAGTCACCTATATATGTACGATTAAGGATGTCTGAAAGCAAAAAAATAAAAACTGATTTTTTTCTCTCCCTGACAACTAAGAGCTGGAGATTGAACAAAATCTCTTGGTGGATTCTTTTCTATGTATTTTATCCCACAGGAAGACCACAATCCCTGGGTAGTTAACAGATTTTAATTCTGTCTTTAACTAACTGATTAACTGTCAATCACCAGACAACTTTAGACAATGAACTCTGTTGTGTATGGAAAACTTGTATAGTTTATAAATCGTGTGAAAATTATGTCAGACATGCTTAGATACTAAAACTGGATTCACAAAAGCAAGTTCCGGACTATCAGGTATTTTCATGCAGGCACAGACCTAAATGAATACTATCATCCTAATTTTGGGCCTAAACTAGTGATGTGCTTTTATACACAAAGCTTTTTGTGGAAGCCATTCATTATTAATGAACAAAAATGCCATTTCAACTTGTTTTTCAAGAGCTATCTCTAGCTCTTGAATTGTGTAAGTTTTCCCATTGTCTGGAATGCTCCAGTCCTCCCCTGTGATTGTTAATTGAAAACCAACCATATGCATAAATTCTGCAGGTTGTACAGAGGCTTCTTCCAGGAAACGGACTTCAAGTTTTAGCCTAACCATGAGTAGGATGGCTGATGTTGCAGGCATGGCTGATCTTCCCAGTGAAAAGCAAACTTTTCTCAATTCACAGAATCATAGAATAGTTAGGGTTGGAAAGGACCTTAAGATCATCTAGTTCCAACCCCCCTGCCATAAGCACAGACACCTCACACTAAACCATGTCACCCAAGGCTTCACCCAACCTGGCCTTGAACACTGCCAGGGATGGAGCACTCACAACATCCCTGGCCAACCCATTCCAGTGCCTCACTACCCTAACAGAAAAAAATTTCTTCCTTAGATCCAATCTAAACCTCTCCTGTTTAAGTCTGAACCCGTTACCCCTTGTCCTGTCACTACAGTCCCTAATGAAGATTCCCTCCCCAGCATCCCTATAGGCCCCCTTCAGATACTGGAAGGCTGCTATGAGGTCTCCATGCAGCCTGCTCTTCTCCAGGCTAAAGAGTCCCAACTTTCCCAGCCTGTCTTCAAATGGGAGATGCTCCAGTCCCCTGATCATCCTCGTGGCCCTCCTCTGGACTTGTTCCAACTGTTCCATGTCCTTTTGATGTTGAGGACACCAGAACTGCACACAATACTCCAGCTGAGGTCTCACGAGAGCAGAGTAGTGGGGCAGGATCATCTCTTTCAACCTGCTGGTCATGCTCCTTTTGATGCAGCCCAGGATACGGTTGGCTTTCTGGGCTTGCAATGCACACTGCAGTTGGCTCATGTTCATGTTCTCATCGACCACCACTGCCAAGTCCTTCTCTGCAGGGCTGCTCTCAATTTCCTCTTTGCCCATCCTGTAGCTGTGCCTGGGATTGCTCCAGCCCAGGTGTAGGATCCTGCACTTGGCATGCAAATGACAAGCATGTCAAGGTCCCTCTGGATGGCATTCCTTCCCTCCAGCGTTTCTACCAAACCACACAGCTTGGTGTCATCAGCAAACTTACTGAGGGTGCACTCAATCCCACTGTCCATGTCAGCGACAAAGATGTTAAACAAGACCGGTCCCAACACTGATCCCTGAGGGACACGGCTCGTCACCGGCTTCCAGCCAGACACTGAGCCATAGAACACATCTCTTTGCATACGGCCATCCAGCCAGTTCTTTATCTACCTTGTGGTCCATCCATGAAATTGATGCCTCTCCAATTTAGAGACAAGGATGTCGTATGGGAGAGTGTCAAACACTTTGCACAAGTCCAGGTAGATGATGTCAACTACTCTACCCCTGTCCATCAGTTCCATAGCCCCATCATAGAAGGCCACCAAATTGGTCTGGCAGGATTTCCCCCTAGTGAAGGCATGCTGGCTGCCACCAAGCGCCTCATTGTTTTTCATGTGCCTTAGCATGCCTTCCAGGAGAATCTGCTCCAAGATTTTGCCAGGCACAGAGGTGAGACTGACTGGTCTGTAATTACCCGGGTCATCCATTTTCCCCTTCTTGAAATTGGGGGTTATATTTCCCTCTTTTCCAGTCTTCGGGAACTTCAGCTGATTGCCATGATCTCTCAAATATGATGGCCAGTGGCTTAGCAACTTCACTCGCCAGCTCCTTCAGGACCCGCGGATGGATTTCATCAGGTCCCATGGACTTGTGCATGTTCAGGTTTTTAAGATGGTCTCAAACCAGATCCTCTCCTACAGTGGGCCCAAGGTCTTCATTCTCACAATTCTCAATACTTTGTCTGCCTTCCAAGACTTGGGTGGTGCAGTCAGAGCCTTTCCTGTTGAAGACCGAGGCATCGAGAAAGTCTGTGGAATGTCCAAATTAGTACCTGGGTAAAGGTACTCATTCTGATTATTTGGCAATTGATTTGCATGGAATAGTGTTAACAAACCAAATGAGGAAATTATAAAGTGATCTTAGAGTCTTGTGATGCAAAACTCTTGTAGAGGAAAGCTCGCTTATAAAGAAACTGTGTTACTGTCTTAGTCATTTAGTAGTTGGCAAACAATGTCCTTTTCTTTTGCTGTGTGGACCACCTGTCACTACATTTGCAATGTCTTTGTGACACATTTGCTCACTTTACATTTTTTGCTTGAATTCCCCCCTCCTCTCAACCCCAAATTATAAAGGGCTTGTGTTTATATGACATTGAATTTCATTTTGGTTTTAATTCTTTTGGAATTTTTGCCTTGACATCACCCAATGTAATATAAGTCTGCCTTTCCTAGCCTTACCTCAGCGTGATGGCAATTACATTATCTATTCTCAGCACAGCAGCCATCTCCAGATCCATATAAAGAGGCAGACAATACACATCATTGTCTATAAAACACTTCAAAAGTCTATGCAACAGCCAGTTTTTGAAAGACCTTGGACAAAATTTTGAATTCTGTCCCATGCTAGTTCTTAAGTTGATATCTGAAGATCTAGCCCACAATATGCTTATCTTTTAGAATAAAACTACTGAGTGTCCATTTCAGCTTTCTTCAGTACAAACATTCTGAATTATCTTTCAATACTAGAAATAAATGGCAAACATTAAATGTTTTCTAATGCTCCCTTCTTGTTCTTAAAAACTCTAGGTCCCCATCCCACACTTACATATGTGCCTTGAACATGCCTTAGTACTTTTATGTTTAGAACTCCTTTCCTTTGTCATCCAACACTGAATCAAACTGCTTTCTTTAATGGTTTTGGAGGTAGGCATACTGCTTTTAATGGTGATCTATTGCTCCCTTAATTTTAACGAGGATTTACCAAGTTTCTGGCTGAATGGCTCATGAGCATGCAAAAAGCAAATTCATTGCACATGTGCCAATTGATTGCATATGCACCATAGGTGCTATAGAGCCAGCTTGCTTGGCACCCTTGAGTAATGGAAGCTTTGCAGAGCAATGAGGTAGAGCATTACATATAAACTTGATTTGTTATCCTTTTTCAACTTGGTTATCCTTTGCTCTGGTCTGTTTCCCCTCTTCTTCTCCAGATTTCCAGTGATATCTGCCATCTTACCTCAAGTTTGTAATCCACCAAGCCCCTGCCAAATGTAGGGTAATGGGGATACAAATGACAACATAGGTGAATGTAAAGAGGAAAGGATGCTCTTGTGCTGAGTTTTCAATAGAACTGAAGTGCCTAGGCAGTGCAAAAAATGCTACTAGTCCTAATCTGCTTCATTAAGCACCTAAATGCCCCTGAGGATCCTACTTTAAGAGATATAAGACAAAACTGTTCTCTAAAAGCAGAGACACAACTAAAGGGGAAATGAAGCAAAGAGAAGTGGAAAGAGGAAAATGAAAAAGAAAAGCTACCAAGGCGCAGCAGGGCCAGAGGCTCCCCAGTGAGAGTGGCATGGGCTCCCTGGGGTTCATCCGGGCAAGGCTTGGCAGACAAAGCCCACCCCACCACCCTAGCCAGGAGCAAGGCAGCCATGGGGCACTGGGAAAGCCTCTAGCCTGGGTACGAGGCACCTCCCCAGTGATAGGCATGGAAGATGCTGGCTCAAGAAATGGGTCTGCTGGTGGGCCTGGCTCAGCAGGGAGCTGGAGACTAGCCCTCTTATGGCACTGCTGGGGCAGGGGCTGGTGGGCCAAAGGGGTGAAATGGGGCCCTGGGCCATGGGCGGAACAGGGACAGGTAGGGCTGTAAATGCCCTCAGCGCCCTGACAACTAAGAAAAGTATATGTCAATAGTTAAGCAAATAGCTCTTTGTATCTTTATATTAGATACCTATTCCTAGCTTCACACGCCCCAGATTATTTTAAGATGTGCTTCTAGAGCTGTGTTCATTCCATTTGGAATGGAGGAAGGCACCTAAAGTAGGATTGTAACATTTCTAGTTTCCTTGATCAATGGGAGAGATACAGACTTTCAGAAGGCTTTTCAGCTCAAGATATGAACTTTCTTCTGAGAGTATCTAGGTCTCTCCTTCAAGTAGTTCTCTCTTTTGACTTTATAATGTTAACTATACTCCTCAGTATTTCAGTTAGGTGCCTCAGATTAGGTAGGAAGAAGTTATGACTTACTGTCTGTGATCTTTCTCTCCACAAGACCCTTTTGTGCCTCTTCTCAAGCAGGCCTGAAAATTCAGTCCTAAGGAGACGCAGTGATCTAATCCCTTTTTTCTTACTGATTAATCATGAAAAATAAATGAAATTACTATAGGTAGGTAATATAATCACTGCTTGTGCGAAGAAAAGCACATACTCAGAAGACTTTCTTTTAGCCATCTTGATTCTTTCCTCCATGAAAAAAAAAATTATTTAGATATACTAGTTTTTCTGATGGTTAATGCTGATTTCACCAAATCTACACTAGAAGAATGAGCTATGAAAGCAAGAAGAGTATTGAAGTTAGGGAAAGTTGCAAAAGCATATTAAAGAGAGTGCCCATCATGGTTGAGGCTTAAAATTTCTGTTGACCAAAAACTAGGTAGCATACTGAGAAGGGAGGCATAGCCCCACTCCTACAAGGAGGAGTTACTCAGGTCAGGCTGACGGTAGTCTTCATATGGTAGAAGCCTGTTAATGCCCAGACAATAGGCTAAAGCAGATTGCATCCATGAATTTGGGAAAGGAGATTCTGTAGAAAGAGATAAATAACCTACAAAATTCAGTGTCCCAGTAGTAAATCCCTCATGTGGTTGCAACAAGACACAGGCTTCATGGGAGTGCTAGCATGTAAGTCATTCCTTTTCTATTCTCTTCTGCTATGATTCTGGAAATTGCTTCTAAAAACACTTTGTGGAATTCTTCAGCTTAGTCCTACTTATGCAGCAGTAGGGAAGAGTGCATTAATCAAAGCCATATGGGAACTGTGCAACATTATAAAAGGGAGAAGACAAAAAAGAGAGAGACAACAATGTAGAAAGATATGAAGAGGCTCAGAAAATGGATCAGAGAGACTAGGGGACTGAAATCATGGCCAAGAGAACAGTAGGGAAGCCAAAGGCCAAACTAGAGAAGTGAAAGGAGAAGCAGAAGGCAAACTCTGGGACTGAGAGTACCATGCCAAAAGACAGCTAAGAAATGCAAAATATACTGCAGAAAGGAAGAGCTAGAGAAGAGCACTATCTCCACAGTCTTGAAATATTCTCTGAGAACAGCATTATTGCTCTGCTGCTGGCTATCTACAGGCTGAATTCACTAGGCATAAAGAAGTTAATCATTAGGTGACTCGTAACTCTTAAACCTACTTGCATGTCGCCAGTGTTTGCTGACTTCCAGGGCTTCAACAACACAATTCATTTTCAAATGTTTTTTTCTAGTATAGAAGTTGTGTTGTAAATCATCACCATTTCTTCCCATTTTATAGGCTTAATGTAGTTCCTATTTTTTTGTGTGTGTGTGTGTTTGCACTGAGTATTTCTCAATGCATATCTATTTAAAAAATAGATTAAATTTATGAATTATAAATTTGCTCTTATGGTATAGTATAATCTCCTTTTAAATTAAGATATTTTATGGAGACAAAAAAACCCCGACTTATGTTCCCATTAGAAATCTCATGCTTTGTTTAGATCCTTTTTAAAGACACTTCATGATACTTTCTGTGTTTCATTAAAACATTTACAACAGTCAAAGGTATCTTGATGCTACAATTTCCAAAATACATCTATCATATCAACAGAAATCAGAACTTTTAATTTGTTACTTAATAACCTGCTCTCCATCCTTTACTGAGTTCAGACATCATGTCATCAAATGAGAAGTAAGTTGCTGGATTTTTTTTTCCTTTATACATTTTGTTTTGTTTCAGTCATATATTTATTTGTACTTCTTACTAGGTTCTTGCTATCACATAATACTTTCAGGAGCCTATGAATTTATAGGGTTGATTGTTTTCCATGGTGTGTGTTTTCTCCAAATTTCCATGTTCTTGTACCATTTGTAGCCCTGATTTCTTCATGCTACCTTTTGTTTTGCCAATTACAATATGTAATCAAACATAATCCAAACAAGATCATGGGGTGCAGGCTATTGCTGCACCTGTGGCTGTGAGCTTGTCAGCATCAATATTCTTTTTTTTTAATCTCTTGCTACATGAGCTAAATTCAGTGCCACATTTCCAAGCATGCAGTTCCCAGTAAAAAATCTTTTACTGTTTTATTTGGCCATGGGAGTTTAATTTCTGTAGCATATATCAGTATTAATGTCTAGATCATGAAAAAAACAAACAACTGTCTCAAGACTATTAGACTTTTCTTTTTTTTTCTTTTAAGGAAACTTATTAGTGCTTCAGAAATTAACTTTTCTACTATATTCAATGTTCTGAGGTTCCTGGATTTTCGTACATGCAAGCATTCAAAACAACATTGCCTCCACTGCTGCATTCTGCAGGGGTAGCAAGGAATAGTGAGCATTAAATGATTGAAATCACCATATAATATTCATTAAGCTACTGATAGTTAGTGTAGATATCCTAAGAGACATTGCATAGTGCAATGTGCCATATAGTGCAGTAAAGTGCCATAGTGCTTTATAACTCTAGGGAATCTTTACATAGACTAAAAAAACTCAAATGGGATAGTTAAACCATTGGTATATGGTTATAGCAGGAATAAGAGCAACATTGAAATTAACCTTATATACAAAATCTATGGATCCAGCATGACTTCCTCTAATTAACTGAAATATTCAGCATCAGTATAAATAGCCTTCAAGACAGGAGTAAGAATGCCCTGATTAACATAGTAAACAATCTTGCTCATCAGTTAATAACCAAAGCAACAAAACCCAGCTATTTTTAGTGCTCTGCTGGTAGATAGTCGAGACCAAAATAAGCAACTGTTGTGTTAAAATCTAAATAAGACTGAGGATGTACTACATTGTAGATGAAGATTGCAACTGTGGACAGACAATATTTACCATAGAAGAAACTAAAAAGTCACACACTGCTCAGATATAAAATTCAAGATCTTATGTAATTATAGTATTTCATAATAATCTTCTGGTTGGAGAAGGTGCCTTGTTTTCAGTTTGTCTACATTAATTATATATTGAAGGCTTATTTATTATGTATGAAGGCTAACACAGGTAGAGACCTATCCTACTGCTCATAGTAATTGTGTCTTCAACAGCATGAAATATTGTTGATGAATGTTCTAAAAGATTAGAGAGGAATCTTAACTTCTTCATGTATATTTTGTTCTCCATCATCTTTAAATGTTCAGTGTTGACTGAGAATATTTAAGTGTTACAGAATATTATCATTTCACCATCTATAATTTTCAATATGTTGTATGAGAATTGCACTGTGCATATCTGAAATAAAGTCCCAGTTCCCAGAAAGCTTGCACAGTGCCAGCACAATTTATTTTCAAATATATAGATATTTCCAGATGTTATTGAAATTAAATACAATATAATGCCATTTAATCATGCCATTTAATCATGCCATTTAAGCGTGTCTTATACAGTATAATGCCATTTAATCATGGGAAAGCATCCCTAGCTCCTTTAGAAAACAGAATGAAAATCTGAGAAAGTTACATAGCATAATCTTATTGACTCATGAGTGAATCTTTGAACAGTCTGATTATTACCTTTTTTTTTTTTTGTGAGGACTGTCTGAAAAATCCTGGCAGAGACATTGTGTCAGAAAGATAGGGGAGGGACATCACTTCAGATCTCTTTGTTTGATTGCCATATATTTTCTTTATGTTATGCCCAGTTATGGATAAAACAAAATGAGCATTTCTTATTCACGAGCTGCTGCAGTTGTCATTCAAGTTTAGGTTTAAAATCCGATTCTTACTCCTTTAGTTAGCCACAGCTTCTATGGGCAACCTGTTCCAGTCCATCATGCTCATGACTCGCAGTTTAGAGAAAGTGATGCTGTGCAGGACAGTATCAAATGCCTTGCACAAGTCTAGGTAGATGACATCAGTTGCTGTTCCCTTATTCACCAATGCCATAACCCTGACATAAAAATACTGGAATATAGTTTATTATGATTAAAATAATATAAAAATTTAAGGCAACATTCCAGTTAAATTGGCAAATATTTCTTAAATCATTAAAAAGGATGACACTATTTTAAAAGTTTGGTTCAGACTTTTCTGCATTTCAGAAAGAAGTATTTTTCAATGAAAATATATTATGCATATGTATGATACCAATATAAAATGTTTTTCCTCTTCAACTTGATTTTTAATTTTGAATGTTAATCTCAGTGTGTGCCACTTAAAACAGTCAAAATATGTGTGAAGGGTTGTGAATATAACAAAAGATGTATTCACTCAATTGAGGGGTTTTGGGGGTTTGAATGTGTGAGATTTTGAATTTCATTCCAATTTTATTTTTTTAAATTTTATGGACTGAGAAAACTGCCTTTCACCTGTCATGTAGAAGCTTACAGTCAGAAGGATAAATAGTATTGCAGCAGAATCATCAGAGAACATGATTTCTATTCCCAAAATAAGAACAAGGAGTCAAGAGAGCCCCAAGAGAACAAATAGCAGAGGAAGGAGTAAAAGGGCCAAGGTGAGAGGGTGGAGTTTCTCTTTTTTTACAATTTATGTTATCACAGCTGAATGAGTCAAAGTGAAAGGAATCAATTTCAGTGTCAGCCTTAATTTTCTAATTATAACTATGTTTACTGGATTGAGCAGAACTATTACTTCTAATATAATCATTAAGAAGTGTCTTTATCCCCCCCTCACTAAACAACATTCAGTAAACCATGAGAAGCTATTTCCTGTTATTTGAATGGATCATATACAGCTAAGCTACTTACAAATGACCTCAATATTTTCCTGTTTTAGTGCTTGTTGCATCCCTAAATTCTCAAAGATATTGCATTGTGAATTGGTTTTGTTAGGGGTTTTATTTTTTTTTGTTGTTATTATTTGTTTGTTGTTTGTTTTGGCATTTTTTCAGACACAATATTAGATGGAGGACAGCATAGCTTTTCTTCTGTTTCTATCCCTCATTTATGCAAATGGTTCATTTATTTCAGAGGATAGAATCTGCCATCTGAAATACAGTTTGCAAAACTACTAGAAAAGTAAATTAAAGTGCTTCAAACGTGGATCCAGAATTGTCTGGAACAGTTCCCCTGGGAGAGAAGCTCCCAACAAACCACATGCACCTTTTGCACCCTGAGAAGCCCTATGGGGCTAAGGTTGGATCAAAAACCTGAGAGTAACCCTGCAAAAAGAATAAAAATTAATCCTGAACATAATAGGACTCAACTCAGTCAAGTAAAATCTTAATGACTTTATGCTTGTGACTAATGGTTTATCTGTAAAACATTAAGAGGGTTTCAGACAATTTTTATTTCTTTTTTTTTTTATAAATAGATAATAAAGCTCATATTTGTATGTACATGGTTAAAGTAGTTTACAACCTAGCACCACCTACATTCCAAATCCAAATATTCTGCTTCTGTTTTCACAGAGGATGATCTCAGTTACTTCCAGACTTGCCTTATGAGGTACACTATGGTTTATGGTTTACACGCTATAGGTATGTAAACTCACAAAATAGGTTTTTTCTGCACAGCTATGGAGTCGTAGAAAATTAGTGAATCTAGAAACAAGAGTGGAGTGAAATGCCTGACACTAGGTAGGAGATAATTTCTGTAGTTTTATGACTTTCTGGGTCTTTTTATTATTGTGCTAGTATTCCAAGAGTCAATTCAGCTTACCCAGATCGAAAACCTGACTGCTCTTTTACTTAATTGTTCTAAATCTTTTCCCACAGGAACTGATACATCTAAATTGGACAACTAGTTTATGTGTTTGAAGTGAAAGATGCCAACACAAAATTTCTAGTAAAATCCGATCGCAATCAGATTGTTCAAAATCACTGTTGAATTTTTGCTATATTCTTACTTTTTCTGTCATTACAGCCTTATTATTTCTCTGTTAAAGTTCTCATCAAGTATTTTATCTAAACTTATGTTTTCTTTATGTTCAAATTACATGCGGGATTTTTCTGCCTGTGTATTTTACTCTTTAAAAATTCCAATAGGATACGAAATATGCTACAGGGAGGAAACTATTGCTATGAATTATTGAATGTTTAACGCCCCATGAAATTTTGTGATGAAATGACTGTTTTCTGTAATTCAAATCCTACAATATTCAATGTAGAATATTTATTGCTGTCTTTCATTTAATCTGAATGGGTGGACTCAGAGAAAATAATACTAATGCAGTAATAACACTTAAGTTATATTAGTGAAAACATAAATATAAATTGTCACAACTGTTCAGCTGGTAAAAAGCAGAACATGCAATTAACAGAATCCAGTACATCTCCATTTCAGTCAGTGGAGTTACATTGATATTAACCAAAAGATGGTTCATCATATTATTTCTAATTTATATATATCTTTTTATGAGCAAGAATTATAATGATGCATCCAATTATCTTGAACAGAAGACTGTGACTTAAACTGGTTTGATGATATAAAATACTTATCATCTTCTTTTGTTGCTCTTTGACAATTGTTTGACTTCAGACATTTAATTGATTTGTTTTTTTAAGCTAATGTAGGATAGTTCAGGTGAGGCACCTGTGTTAGATACTTGGATATTGTTGGCCACTTGATTGCAATTATTTTATCTCAGTATTTTCTTTGAGTGTCTTGTGATTTTTGATATGAAGTTGCAGTTAGCATCTCACAAAAATGCTCTTATTGAGTAGAAGAGCATTCTCACTTCTTTTCTTTTCTTTTTCTGGTTTCTGTCAGGAATTACATTCTTCTGTGCCAGGAACTATTTTCAGTCAATACTGTTATACATCTTGTTCAGTTTCTTTTGGTCTGTAGATATGGGTTGCGTTTCAAATATCTGAGTTTTCTCAAGGGAAAGAAAAGCCGTAGAAAATATTTTGCATAAGGGCATGGGGGAAAAACAGAGAAAAAAAAAAAACACAATGAAAAATTAATTGTTAAAAAACTAGTACAATATATTGACAATGCTTTGATTTATTTTATAATATTTAATTTTTTTTTTTTCCACATGGAACAGTTATTTCAAAGAGTAGCTGTGCCATAGTTCTTCACATATTCATTTCCAGTTTTTCACTAGCTCCATCCCTACACAATGTTTGCTTTTTGAAATTATTTTTTTTTACATTTTCATTAAGGTAAAGGTGTTGTAGTTTTGGGTTATTTTTTGTTGTGTGATTTTTTTTATAACCTTAATATTAATATTATGCTCATCTGTTTCCTCCTACTGTTTCTAATGTAGAAAAATGAGTTAGAGGAATTCATACCATAATTGCATAATATGCTTACAAAAATTCCAAGTAAATACTCAAGGAAAAATTAAAAAATATAGTCAGTTACATGAAGGCCAAATTTTGGAATTATTAAATTTAGAACAAAATGTTTCTAGAGTATTTCTCTGTTTCTTCCTTTCCTTCTACAATAAAAGAATGACATGAAAAAAAATTACAGATGTGCGGCTACATTTTACTATAGTCTTCTCTATGAGGGTTTTCCAGATTTAGGTATTTAATTCTGTTATGTGGTAGGCTATTTGCTTAAAAAAACAAAAACCCAAACCAAAACCTTCAGATGTTATCAAACATTTGTAGAAGCTAAGACACTTAAACTTTGCTGCAAACCTCACTGTACCCTCTTACAGAATTATTTTTATAGCAGTCTGTCTCTATTAACGTATAACTCTACAGATATCTTAAGAAAGAACAGGGCAGGTTAAGCACATAGGGAAGGAAGTTCACTAGATTTTAAAACTATGCTGCTTACAAACTTCCTTTAACAACGGTGATGGCTTTTTCCTCTATCCCTTTGCCAAATTCAATGTCTCAGGCTCTTCTGATTTGAAAGACCAGAGCCCTCAGAGCCCTCAGACTTCTCTTTTATAGGCTGAGCAGGTCTAGTCTACTTAAGCATTTGTTGTATGTGTCATACATTTTGATACAGTAGGATGATTCTTCATGTGTAAAAAATTTTCCATAAGATTGAGAATATTTGACTCCTAAATCAGGAGGTAAATAACAGGCAAAAAGCTTGAAGTGACTTTGTTTTTATATACCTGCTCTTGAGTGAGCAAGTGCTGACTTGTGCTACCTTTCAGAGGTTCACTTATGTCCCTGGTACTTTAATTTACTTTCTGAAAGATGTCAACACTCCTGATTTGCTGCTTCTGAGTTAATAAGGAATTGAATAAAAAAATTTCATCTCTCTGCTTCCTCCAAACCAGGAAAATAATTTAAAATAACCAACTAGATAATTTTGTCTTTTTTTTTTTTACTAGAACAGCCCTGGAATTGTAACTTCATCTATCTCATAGAGGCATTAACCAGGACGTGTGATTACATTAGTATATTTTCAGTATCTCTCACTCTTTTTTTCTCACTCTCTTTTAAGTTTCATTACCAAATAAAAGAAAATAAAGTTAAATTTGTGGATGTCTCTCCATGCAGTTGAATACAAGGTTCAAACATCCTGATAATTAAAGAAGACACACTCCTCTGCTGTCATAGCCACCCAGTGCTTTTGAGTTCAGGGAAAGTTGTAGAGTCTGTCATAGGTTACTTGGAGAAGCAGAAATGTTGTTAATAAAGGAATTACATTTGACACAGAAAGCTGATAACCAAGATTCTGGCCCTTGATTTTAGAGTCTTCTCTCATTATAAAATCAACCTTGGCACTAATCATGTCAAAACTTGAAAAGGTTCTTTTCTATTGTAGTACATTTACATAAAGTAATAGCAATATTGAATATCAAAGTGTGATTTCAGAACAAAATAATATGCAATTCTAATTGCCTAACTCATTTTTTAAAATCAATCCCAAATAAAGGTCACCACCAAGGTCCTCAGTAAGTTTTCCTTTTCACATTCATGGTATAATAAAAAGAAAGCCTGAATAGTCCAGGCAAAGGAACCACAGACAGTGCTTTCCTGATTGCATTGTCTTCAAATGATTATCACTTGGTCATCTCTAACAATAAAATAAGCAAATACACATAGAATAAAAAACATAAATGATAAGTTTACATCTTTACTACTGGCTATGTGTAAAGATTATGCTCCTCCATATAAGGGTCTGGCACTCTGATATTTCTAACTGCAATGGTCCTTAAAAATTCTTACTTTCCTTTCAAATATGTGATACAGCAGCAGCCTAAGAGAGTGTCCCTTCAGCTTGCTCTGCAGAGCAACTCTTCACATTACGAGGACAACTGTCTTCAAAAATGAATTAAGACCTCCACTGCATGGAGAGTTTCGTGGAGCTCCAGGGCTTTGTTGTTATTTCAAGAACAGCTCAATTAAGCTTACAAAAATAAAAAGTGAAACTGGTCCAAAGATGAAAATCCCATATCTTTCATAGAAAAAAAAAAAAAAAAAAAAAAAAGGTATTTTATTTTTTTTAAATTTAAAAAAATATTTTT
>NDXB01001069.1:0-26077 GCA_002631895.1 Agapornis roseicollis
GGTTCTTTTCAGTGCTGTCCAGTGATAGGACAAGGGGCAATGGGTGTAAACTGGAGCATAGGAAGTTCCATATGAACATCAGGAGGAACTTTACTGTGAGAGTGACAGAGCACTGGAACGGGTTGCCCAGGGGGGTTGTAGAGTCTCCTATGTTGGAGATATTCAAGGCCCGCCTGGACAAGTTCCTGTGTGATGTAATTTAGGTTACCCTGCTCTCGCAGGGGTTTGGACTAGGTGATCTTTCGAGGTCCCTTCCAACCCTTAGGATTCTGTGATTCTGTGAAAGCATGCTAGGCTGTTGCCTCCTCACCTAGAAGTTTGCTATAAGACATGGATCTTCACAATAATAGCAAAGTGAATGACTAGTTTGCTTCTCAGTTAAAGATACCTTTCTGCTCCCTACAGGGTTTTTAGAGAACTTTCTTCCCTCACTGGCATATATTTCCCTGTTGGTCATCTAGTCTAAATGTGATGCATTGTATAATTCTCTTAAGAAGCATCTTTGAAACAAACTTCAACCCAATAAATTGTTGTGTGGCAGTTCTGATGTTTTGCTTGTGATTAGTTTTCCAGGAGACCCTCTAGCTTAGCTAGTTGCTGAATGCAAGTATATAATGAAGTATGGAACTGATATATTTTAAAAGCCAGGAAACATGATAGAATTTCTCCCAGTATTCAGTTGATCTTTTCCATGAGATAGTGTATTTTCACAGAAGAGGCTGAATCAGAATGTTCCTCCCAGATAGCACAGTGACAGTCTAAACAATCAGATTCCCCAAACTTCCATATATTCTCTAAAAAGTAAAGCTTAGATTTTGGTAGTTATATTTAAAGCTATGATGATATTTTAATTGTCTTTAATTTGCACTGGCCTTCAATTATATTCAACCCCTTTTCCAAGTACACCTGTGAATCTGTTTAGAAATGCACTGACAGTTTCCATTTTTATCTTAGATCTCACAACCAAGGATTAAAGCCAGCTTAGTTTGCTTTGATATCTCCCTCCTGCCAATTTGTAAATAAGGTACCTGTTTTAGAAAATTCTTTGCCTACAGCAGAATAAGATACATAGAGCAGGTCCCCTGCAGGACAACAAGCAGTCAGGGTAAAGATGCTTCCACTGTTGTGAGCTACTTAATCTTGTTGATCAAGGGCTTCTTTTTTTAAATTCCGAGGGTCAGGTTAAAGAACTGCTAACGTGAAGTGTTCTCAAAATGCAATTGATTAAAGTGATATGTGTCTCTCTTACAGAGAACTTTGTTCAAAACTTGAAAAATAATTACCTGAACTGATATAATAGAAGTCTTACGCTAATTTTACAGAACGGTAATGAAGGCTGTTACAAAACAAAGTGTTTCAATCGAATATGAGTAAAAACCAGAATAACAACCTTGTGGTTTGTACTTTTTTTAGTCAGGTAAGGTCCTGATCCAATTCACAATATAAATGTACAGATACTACTTCCAGTATAACTGAATGACTGATGTTGTACTGTGAGGTGATGGGAAAAAGGAATAGGGGGCAAAGCATAAAAACCATAGGCCAATTTTGTCATCAAAGACTTTGTTCTGTGAAGACAAAGCCTAAGACACAGAAAAGGCTAAGATCCATAAGCAAATAATTGATACTTGCAAGGAACGTGGCCTAGCAGAATATGAAAGAGAACGTCAGTTGCTTTTTTTCAACTTTAGTTGTGCTTGTAACTGTAGTATTTTACTAGATTGGCATCTGTAAAACTTGAATTCCATTTTTCATCTTAATGATATAGTGTTCAAGAAGTGTGAACAATAGAAATATGGTATGAGTCTAGAACAAGAGGGGTTAAGCAGATATAACTCACCCCACGGTAGACTTTAGATACAGTAATACATGTAAAACATAGCTGAGTTTATTGTGGATTCCGCTGAGTCACAGAAATGCATAGCTCTGACTCCTATATTACACAATCATAGTAGATTTGGAAACTCTTGAAGTACACTTTCAGATTCTTTGAGATGGCAGTGTCTTTTTAGTATTAATATGTCTTTGATTAGGAAGAAGCCTTTACCACTGATAATACTTTGACTCTTCACACATTAAAGTTGATACAGAATCTTTGTAAAATAAAAAATAAGCACTGTACAATAAAATAAAGCAGAACCAACAACTAAATTGAGCTAGCAGAGTCTTGAATGTGTTCCAGAATAATAAATTATGACTTAATTTAAAAGTCTGTATATCAAACCCATACAAATATCCTTATCTAGCAGTCTCTTTCTAATGCTAAATAAAGCTTCCAGATAATTATTTCTGAGCTAGGTTCTGGTCTCAGAAAGACTTTTAAATCCTAGCTGTGTAGCTGCTGTCATAAACTTTCCATCAGCTTTCCAAAAAAAAAAAAAAAAAAAAAAAAAAAAAAAAAAAAAAAAAAAAAAAAAAAAAAAAAAAGGTACTATTATAAATATATTTGGATTGTGCTGGAAAAAGAGATTTAAAGAAAAGACATGATTTCTCTCTCTATGTGTTCCCTTTTCAGAGAGAAAACCTGTAATATCATTTTTGTAAACCTTTCACAAGTGTCACTTTCAGAGTAACCATTCTGAATATTGTATATTCCTTCTGACATTTTCAAAATCTACAGTAAGATACAAATAATGAATTCTATA
This sequence comes from Agapornis roseicollis, assembly GCA_002631895.1. NCBI lineage: Eukaryota > Metazoa > Chordata > Aves > Psittaciformes > Psittacidae > Agapornis > Agapornis roseicollis. Next base: position 2,646 of record NDXB01001069.1, read on the forward strand.
GTTAACCTTTTAATATGAGAATAAATTGAGTGAACAAAACACAATTCTGAGCCTTCTAACATTATTATTTCAGTATTATCACGCTTAAATGACATTCCCTTTCCCCTTTTCCAAAACTGTATTTGACTCCATTCTGTATCACAAGTACAATGACTCCATTTTATTCTGTATTAACATGGATGCTGAATCATCTCACAAAAATAGGAAGGACAGCAATGATACTAATGATGCTGAGCAACGATAAAACAGAAGCCAAGCTTAAAAAACATGAGCATCTAGCAGTACAGGTTAGCATACAGAGTTAAGATTCATAATACCTAATTAATAAAGGGTGATGGTTCAGAATCATATATCCTCAAGACACTGATCTAAAGAAACAGGAAAGAACAAAACAATATATCTGAAATAGTAGGTGTTTTAAAAAAAACAAGTTTAGAGGTTTTTTAAACTTGTAGTTTTAGTGGTATTACACTTGTATTAAAGGAATTTAGTACCTTTCACATATTTTTTCTACAAAGAAATTAATACTCTTAAATGCCAAAATTCTACATTAGCCAGGCGGAATTTCCAATTCAGATAGATATATGTATATGCAAAGCAATAAGAATGATGATAGAAAAGATATGTAGTAAGTAGATATCTGACAATTGTAGAATAAATAAAAAGGACAGAAAGAAACATAATTCTGTAAGTTTCACCTGTTCATTCCTCTGTCATTTTAGATGAACTGGTTTATGCAGTAATGGTTTTATATAATAATATATAAAATCAGAGAAGAAAAAGACACTTCACATTTACAGAGACCAAACCCACATTTATAATAAGAAAAATATTAACCAGACTGTCTATTCTGGATTAGTGCATGTACCAGGTGACTGAAGACATAAGCCTTCTGTCCTTACACCTTACAATTTACTCACATTTGCAATAATCTCCATGAAATGTACAGCCTGTCATGTTATATTGCTTAACTAGGAACTTATCAAAATCTACACTATATAAATGCAATTTTATGGAATTTTTTTTATTTCACATATTTACTTACTTTTTATTGGAACAATGAGTTGAGGAATGACAGGAAGAATCTTGTTTCCACCATGTTCCAGCATGTCATGAATTCCTTGACGAGCAAAAAACTCATGTGGAAATGTCATTTCACAAAGGCCATGAAAAAAAATAGGCAGATAGGAATTATAGTCCAGAGTTTCTATCTCTACCTGAAAATACAAAATAAAGAAGAAAATAAATGCAGTTTCTCAATACTGATACAATATGATCAAGCCAGTGCCTACACAGATATGTTTAAGAATTAATTTTGTGCCATTGATGAATATCATTAAGTCTCAAATATGGTTTATGACCAGATATTGAAATACAGAAATATTAGACCTAAAGAAAATAATGACAAGGAATATGCTCCCACATATTTTCCATTTTTGATAAGTCAGTATTAGATTCTGGTATTCTTGCTTACAAACCTTGCTTTGTAAGTTACCCGCAAGAATCAAACCAGCCATTTTAAGAATAACATTCTATTTACTTCAGAACAATCTGATCTTTACATCTTAACTTGGACACTCAAAACAACAAATAAGAGAACAAATCCTTTAACCAACAGATACCCAGCATGGCACACATATAAATACTTTTATAGAATTCCCAGCTTCCTAGAATACTGACCTAATTTTATTTCCTACTAATTTCAGGAGCAGAATTCTAAAGAAATTACATGAGTCTTTACTGTGAAAAAAGGTGGAGAACTTAGGTACCTCTTTCTAATAGGAATCTCCCTCCAATCCTAAAATAAAAAGTGTGTTAACCTTCCCAAGTTATAGACTTTGAAAAGGATTTTGCAAACTGCTAGTTTTGTTCCCCTTTCCTTCTTCCACCCACCAGTACCCTGATGTTATACACAGTCAGGATAGCAAGACAGAACCTGAAGATTGCTTTCAGCCTGTCAAATACAGCAAAGTGGCTCAATAGCAAAGCACTTTCTCTGAACAGAATATTATCCTCAAAATAATTTGGAGATAATAGAATCATAGAATATTTCAGGTTGGAAACAACCTTTAAGATCATTGAGTCCAACTGTTAACATCATTGCCAAGAAGAGAGACCTTATTGCTCTCTACAGCTACCTGAAAGGAGGTTGTAGTGGGTGTCAGTCTTTTCTCCCAAGTAAAAAGTGACAGGATAAGAGGAAATGACCTCAAGTTGCACCAGGGTAGGTTTAGATTGGATATTAGAAAAAAAAAAAAAATCATCAAAATCATTGCCAAGCATTGGAACAGGCTGCTCAGGAAAGAGGTTGAGCCATCATCCCTGGAGATGTATAGAAAGATGTATAAATGTGGCACTTAGGGACATAGTTTGAGACCAAGCCATCTCTTTAGGCATCCATTTCCATCTTTAAAACACTGCTTAGCTGCCACCCTATTTTCCAGTGAGATTATGTTTTGGAACACAGGAGAAGCCTCCTCCTTCACATCTAACAAGCTTCGGGGTGTATACTTCTCTGGCAAATCACATAGTTAGCAACCAGAAGATATACATTCTCTCTTTGCAACCAGGATTCATTTTCCTCCCTGCTTGACTTTGAGCAGATCTGAATCCTCGACCTGCACACCTTAACTACTGACTTGACTGCTTCAATCGTTCATGTTGAAACTGACGCATCCATGATAAATGAAAATTAACTGGAACAGATACTTGAAAGTAAGTCCTTTACATAGGCTGTGAGCATCCCACTATTGGCAGACATAATGCCATTTACATACTTACATACTCTCACATACGTTGACTCTTAATCTCTTATAGGAGACTAAAAATAACAATTACATAATACCTATGCACTTATGTAAGTGAATTCAAGTCCCTTGCAATGAACCATACAGAAGAAGGAACAAATGAAAGCTAACTTTCCTATTTTCACAGCACCTCTTATGATGGCTTCTCTGTAAAATTTCATCATTGGCTTTTGTTTCACAAGAAAAAATGCCTTTATCAGATGCCTTTTGGGTCAATATAGAATCATACAGAATCATAGAATTGTTAGGGTTGAACAGGACCTTCAGATCATCTAGTTTCAAGACCCCTGCTATGGGTAGGGATGCCTCATCCTAGACCATGTTGCTCAAGGTTCTGTCCAACCCGGCCTTGAACACTGACAAGGATGGAGCATTTATCACTTCTTTGGGTAGCCTGTTCTAGTGCTTTATCACCTTCACTGTAAAGTACTTCTTCCATGTACCTAACCTGAACTCCTCTTGTTTAAGTTTAATATCCCATAGTCAATTCTGTAGAATGTTTGAAAATATCTATACTGAGCAACCATGTATGAAAATCTTTCTGAAACAAGAATCAGAAGACATTTAAATTCATAAACCGATAGATTTTGTATTTCTTGAAGGCAATCGGCATTATATAGACAATACTTGTGAAATGGCAAAAGAAGTCTGACATCAAAGTCACTAAGAACACAAAATTGCAGTACAATTACAAACTTCCGGTGAAGAGCCTAAGTCTGAGTAGTTCATTACAGCAAGAAACCTCTACCAGGTAAGAAGTGGTTAAGCAGACATAAAATATTGACAAAAAAGCAGGATCGAATTCAGCAATTTTTTTCCTGTTCTCTGTCCATAGGACAATAAGATGTTCTTTTTATCTTTAATATTTTGTTTATAAGATTATTAGATTGCACTTTTTGTTACCGAACCCTCTCATTTCAGAAAACCAAAACCAAAATCTGCAACAGCTACTTGTGTCTGGGGAAAGGTTCAGATGTGAAAGAGAGATACAATTAGTAATGCATGTGGTTTTCATAAAACTTGGGGTGTGGCTTCATAAGGAAAACCACCTTTAGCAGATGATGTCTTTTTGTTTATTTAAGAAATCATTCCTTCCATGGGTTTTTGACAACTCTTTCAAAACTACAAACTATTTCCATGGAAAAATATCCTTGATGTACACACATCCATGTTAGATTCCTGAATCAGGATTTGCAACTATTCTGCTCAAAGCACATACAGTGCAATCTCTTTGCTAACACCCCCCCCCCATTTACTGTATCTACCAGTTATCTCTTCTGAAAGACGTGGTATTTCTGTTACTCTGAGCAATTTTCCTCAGCTGTGCTTTGCCCTTGAAATATGCTTTTTCTCTTTTAGATATAAATAAAGCATATGTGTTCAAAAACTTGTGTTTTTCAATTATTATAACTGGTCAATAAAAGATATTACCTGTATCTACCAGCTCTGTCTTACAGTTAGGCATTACACATACATAGAAATAATATAATAACTTTAAGGTGTACATGATTTCTGGGTTTAAAAACAAATCTGATTTTTACACGACATGAAAGCCTTATTATGAAAAAAATCTCTACAAAATATGACAAGTTATAGATCATAAAGCATTTGTGTGTACGCCTCGCTTCTCAGTTAGATCCAAAGCCCTAAGTGGCTGGCAACTGGCATGGCTCTGAAAAGGAATCTGGTTTCTAACTCATTTCTTCAAGTGTCAGCTGTCCAGCAATACAGCCAATTTTACTTAGCATTTTGTGCTCTATAATAACTCCCACAACATGGAAGCCAGAAATATTTTGCCTCGCATTCTATGGTGCGAAATCTCCTCCTTCTGTGTTTACTACTTAGCTTTTAAAAGCAGCTATTATACAGCTGTTCTGAGAAAAATGTGATTTTTTCTGTTTACACCCACAAAAATTCTTTTGTTTTCCACATCCACCTACAAAAAATGCTGATTAAAGCTCAAATTCTTGGCAAAATTTGTCCACATGTGACAATAAAGCTGTAATCATGGATGTTAAAAAATCTCACAATAGGTGATAACTCAGCTCTGAATTTTCAGTAAATAGGTCAAGCAATAAAAATTGATATATTGCTATAAAATATGACCACACAACAAAACTAACAGTACTGTAATCAGCAAAATGTTCTGTTTCATTAAATTTCCATACTACTTATGCTCTCTAGGTAAAAAAGAAACAATATACAGTTCATAATTGTTGTTTTATCAATATGTATAACCAATGCAGAAGATGGGAGGAAGCTGATTGCAGTATCAAAGTTAATTTGTCCAGCAGAAAATCTGTTCCTATGAAGCAACTCATAGTGAGAGGCACGACTGCTGAGAAAATGAAAACCAAGGTAAAGAGGATGGACTGTATATAGCAAAAATAAGCTTTGCAGCTAATCTGCCTATTAGCTGAAGAAAGCAAGCTATTTGAGAGAATTTGAGGTACAGACATTTTACAATAAGGATGTAATTTGCCTGTCTTAATCATAGAATCATAGAATAGTTAGGGTTGGAAAGGACCTTAAGATCATCTAGTCCCAACCCCCCTGCCATAAGCAGGGACACCTCACACTAAATCATGTCACCCAAGGCTTCATCCAATCTGGCCTTGAACACTGCCAGGGATGGAGCACTCACAACTTCCCTGGGCAACCCATTCCAGTGCCTCACCACCCAAACAGGAAAAAAATTTCTTCCCTATATCCAATCTAAACTTCNCCCCTGCCATGGGACACCTCACACTAAATCATGTCACCCAAGGCTTCATCCAATCTGGCCTTGAACACTGCCAGGGATGGAGCACTCACAACTTCCCTGGGCAACCCATTCCAGTGCCTCACCACCCAAACAGGAAAAAAATTTCTTCCCTATATCCAATCTAAACTTCCCCTAAGTTTGAACCCATTACCCCTTGTCCTATCACTACAGTTCCTAATGAAGAGCCCCTCCCCAGCACCCCTGTAGGCCCCCTTCAGATACTGGAAGGCTGCTATGAGGTCTCCCCGCAGCCTTGTCTTCCCCAGGCTGAACAGCCCCAACTCTCTCAGCCTGTCTTTGTATGGGAGATGCTCCAGTCCCCTGATCATCCTCATGGCCCTCCTCTGGACTTGTTCCAACAGTTCTATGTCCTTTTCATGTTGAGGACACCAGAACTGCACACAATACTGCAGGTGAGGTCTCACGAGAGCAGAGTAGAAGGGCAGGATCACCTCCCTCGACCTGCTGGTCACGTTCCTTTTGATGCAGCCCAGGATACGGTTGGCTTTCTGGGCTGCAAGCGCACACCGTTGGCTCATATTCATTTTCTCATCGACCACCACCCCCAAGTCCTTATTTTAAGTAATCTGTTAATCTATAAGGCAAACAAAAGTTTTAGAAGGTAATGTTTAAGATATATAAACAACTTAATTTTCCATCTCATTTCACACAACTGATTACATAATTTTATGTCTTTGATATGATTATCCAAAATTGGATATGATTTCCTAGAAACATTACATATAACTGCTTATGTACTCATTTAATGTCTTTATCTAAGGCATTAAAATTAGGTATAGTAAAAGAAACTCTGGATTTGCTGATTTGATAAGGCAAACCAGGAGTTTTTGTAAGGATTGTTAAGATTTCATGAGGATTCTATGGTTCCTTTTAAGATCTGTTTTCATCTCTGTATTAAAGGCTCTTGTCTCTTAATTCATAGTGGGATCTTAGTTTTAATCCCCACTATGCAGCAAGTAATGCTCACTAGTATTTCCTAGACTTGCTTAAATGGAGTATTTAATATGTTAACTTTGCTTATGGTACAAAGCTCAATTCTGCATTTAGTCCCTCCAAGAATTACTCTCTTTTTAGTCCTACTGCTCTTTCAAATGAAGCTGGAACACAGTACCTTTTAGTCCTATTGCTCTTCTGAATGAAGTTGGAATACAGTAACTTTTAAGTCTGAAAACACTGACTATGGTATGAAAACACTGACTACAGTACAAAAAATTCTCAGCTGTGATGTGTACCTTAAAGTTAATGTAGTTCTGAACAAATTTCTAACTTTAGGTGCATATAATTGGTAATTATTTTCCAGCTATTATTTCTACCTGCTCAATGAGTTTCCTTCTGCATATATCTCCAAACTCCCTCTCTCCCTCATGTTTCCACTGCTTTCTCTCAACTGACACTGCTGCCTACCCCATGTGGATTCTTTTCAAATTCAGGGGAAACACTCATAATAAAAAGCATCCACCTACTTTTGTCTCATGCTTGATATGTATGGATGAGAAACATGCCTAAAACAGAAATATTTGATCAAAATTATCTGTCAGTATGGCAAAACTATTCATAATCCACTGTAAGCAACAATGGTTAGAACTGGATATGATCAAGAACTCTGAAAATCAAATTCTCCAATTTATGGCATTACAGCAGACATACTACACAGATATTATTTGGAGAACAATTGTTACTAGCAGCAGTGATGGTCCTGCATATGACAAAGAAAACATTTTATTTTCAGTTGCCACACCTGAAGGTGATAATCTAATCTTACTAGGGTTACAAAAGTGAAGAAAACTAATAGTCAACAAGAAGGTCATATTATTCCCCAAGTAACTAGAAGACCAATGATTCCCTGAGAAATGGAGGCAGGGTGGAAAAAGATACAAATTTGTGTAAACCTCTACTCAGCTAGACAAAAAATAACAACCAATGTGAAATATCTTCCTATCAATTCAACCTAACAATTAATTCTTGTTTAACAAATGGATTCTCAGGTAGACATGTGAATTGCTAAATCTGTGAGTTGCCATTCAGAAGATAATCTAGGACATTCCTAGGGTGAGGGGTTCTATCCTTGAATTTTCATAAATCTTTTTCATTGTACTACCTGGATTTAGGTTTTCTAAATATTTACTTTGCTGATTATACAGATCAGGCAGGTCTTGCCAATATAGAGGAGGGTCAGCATATCAGATAACAAAAACCAGGGTGACACAAAACCCCCCTGGATTATGACATGCAATGTTAATCTGACAGATTAATAGCAAGGATTTCTGCTACAGTATAAGAGTTCATCAGTGTAATACAGTAAGAAAGGAAAAGGAGTTGAACTGAATAATTAACCGTTATGAGCCACCAATATGATTCAGATGTGAATAGGGAAAATACTATTTAAAATGTATAAGGTATGCACAGTACAGATAGAAAAGTATGAATGCTACCACACAAGGCAGCTATGAGAGTTTATCTGCTGTTATCAACAGTTTGCCCTAATGTAAAATATCCAGATTGTATTTTCATTAATTCTTCATTGGAAATAACAGGGACAATAGAAATACTCCAAACTGGAAAAAAAAAAAAAATGGAAATTAATTGTTACTTTGTTCTAATTTGTTTGGATTCTGATCACATTAGATTATCTCAGTCAACCGATTTCCAAAAAAAGCATGTAAGATACACTCTTCTTCTAACAGGCAAATAGCTGTAGCCTGTGTTTAAAGGATTGCCTTCTCTTAATTGAAGGGAAGCATTATAAATAGAAGATGAATGCACCCTGAGAAAAGCGGTCTCTAAACATGACTCTGGCAAATGTGAAACGTATTCGCGAATTGTTTCTGTAAAGCAAATAATGGACCACACGATAACCTCAGCGGCAGACAAAAGTACCTCCACTACTTCAGAATGTATGCTTATCTAGTTACATTTTTCTTGCTGTTCAAAGACTTGCTGACACCTTGTTAGCCACACCCAATTGTCCCATTTTTTTTCTTTACATTACTTATTAAGTTGTAAGAGTTCCACAAGCAGAATAAATATGTAACTTCAGATTAAGACAGAGAGGCATTATTTCTTTACATTTTGCTATTCTTTCTTATTTGCAATTGCCTAATATGAGCATTACGTGACATGTAAAGATAATTTGCAATTATGATAGTTGTGAAATATTATATGTAGCATATACACCTCCTTTGAGAGGCAAGTGGGAATTAATAACCCCTCAGGGGTACATAGCCCCATGGTAGATTAAGTTCTACTCTCAGCTGCAACATCTGAGAAATCCCTTACACTTGCACTCAAGCATCAGCAAGAAGCAGAGGACAAACTCTGTTGCTTCACTATCGAATGCACACAGGATTTTCATTGTGAAGAAGAAATTTTCCATTTTGCACACAGTTGATGAGACACCAGTTATCACCTTTTCTGTGGAAAGGAAAGCAAAGAGGACAATCCTACACCAGTAACAGGCAAGGGAAGGAGGCTAGGTAGAGATTAATCCTGGCCCGTTCCAAGGCAGTTTGAAAGTAGGTGTACAGTAACAAGGTGGCAGCAAGACTTTCCCACTACCTTGTTGAGAAAGGCAGATTGATCTTAATTTATTTACTTCATGCAATATGGAGTTCATTTTAAATTTTATCATAAGAAGTGTGAATCAATTTTTCCATGCCAACAAAAACATATACAATGCAGTTTGTCAGTACAGAACTAATTTGGAATTGACTTTTTGGGGAAAATATTTATCTTTAGTTCCAAGATTATTTTTTTTTTTTTAACCATTCTAATAAGATGAAACTTAACACTTTATGCTATTTTTGAAGAACTAATTGTGAAGGTAAATAAGGAGAGAATGTCAACTGATTCTATCCCATTTGGAAAGGTAGTGTCCAAATAACTGTTTTCTTTTTTTTTTTTCTTTTTTTGGCATTATTTTTTTTTTCGCTTTGCCAATCATGCAAAGCTGTCTGCCAAATTAACTTGATTTTTTTTGTTTGTTCTAATAACACAAAATTAAAAATGAGAGATAAACATTGGAATAAAACAAAAAGGTGTCTGTGGGAATTGTCCATCCAATTTTGTTATAAGTTTCAGACACACACATAGTGGAAAACTATCAGTTTTATGGCTTTAGAAATTGTGGAAGCTTGTAAAACATGTCATTACATGTTATCATCTGCATTTTCACACACAATATTTTTTAAAATGTACTAAAAATGACAAAACCAAATGATTGAAAGGCAAATTTGAATAGTGAATTTTCTACCTTAAGGGCATTTTACAAGATTGTTCCTACAAGTTTCTGACTCCTGACTTTCCTGTAGGCAGGAAAGCAGGTAGAATGGCCATGATAAGTAGAATAAAATAGTGGTACTATGTTCATTCTCCCCAAAAGCAAAGAAGAAAAGAAATTTTTCTTTAAGCATTTAAGGTGAGTCAACATTAATATATTACTTTGGAGACATTATGTAATTTCAAAGTTGATCCAAACAGGGAATAGTTACATTTTGCTACAAATAGAAATGTGCAGCAAATGTGCTTCTGCATATGAATGTGATTAAGCTATTTTTTTAAGTCTTTCCCATTATTCTTTTATTCTGAGCAAAGTAAAGGGGTTACTGATGGTTCCCTGCAGGAATAGATATGTTAAAGTCTTGCTCACAAATTCCAAAAATGTATTGCCGTTTGGGATTTCTGAGCATTGTCAGAGGAAAAAAATATCATACCTATGATACACCTGTTCCAACCTGCGAGTTTTTAGGTTTTATTTCTACACCAACACTGGAAAAATCTTCCCTCACATTTTAGTAATCTCCAACTGTGTATTTGTGGATAACATCATCATTAAGCAAGAAAAACTGTACAAACTGGGAAAGAAGATGTAGTCCACAGTGTGATCATTTCTTATTATATAGTTAATCTTATTGATTTCACACACCATTTGGATAATATATATTAATGAGAACAACCTACTTTTTACGTTGAGTTTTCAAAAAAGGATTTATACGTCTCAGAAGTATAATCAGAATTCAACATGATAAGAGCCCAGTGACTAAACTTGTTGTCTCATAAATTCAGCAACAACTGAGAAGCGGGTTTAAAACAGTAACCTAAAATTTTTGCATCTCTCTTGCTCTTATGAAAAAGCCTTGCTAGACACAGAGCAGAAATCTGTACTTTGCAGGTTCAGCTTGCTGAAAGCAATCTAAGGCACTGTTTAAAATTAACAAAAAATAAGAGATGAAGGATATCTGGCTCTGTAGATATTGCATTAGGATTTCAGAAAGCTTTCAATAGATTCTTTTCCAGGAGATTATTAAGTTAGTAGCCACAGGAGGCTAAATTAAGTCCTTTCATCAATTAAAAGCTGGTTATAGTAGTTGGAGCAAAAGGCTAATGATGGAATGCCCTGGGAATTAGCAGAAATGATCCTGTGGCCTGTATATTATTACAGGCCATGAGAATTTCAAATTAAAAGTATTACTCAGAATCATAGAAATTATGGAATATTGCAAGGAATTGAAATTTGCTGACAAACTGATTAACCAATGTGATAAAGGCAGAATGCAAGATGCTGAGGACAGCTTTGTATTACTCTTAATACTTCTGTGAACCAGATAAAATTCAGAGTGGGCCCTTTAGCTTTCAGAATAGTGTTTCTGCAAATTTTATTTGTGGTGCTGGAGTTANGAAATTTGCTGACAAACTGATTAACCAATGTGATAAAGGCAGAATGCAAGATGGAAAAGTGAAAACTATAGATTACTTTTACAATTTATAATGCTGCAGCTTCTAGTAATTGAATCAATTAATATTAAGGCCAAATTAATTTGATAACTATGCAAACATATAGGAAAGATGGTTCTTATCTCAAAGACCTGGTCTGATTTGTAAAAAGCCCAACCTGAGGCAAAGTTCAACAACATAGCCAGTATTAATAAAGACTACTTTCTAATACAGGTACTTCTTTGAATCTATGATTTTAAAGTAATTTAAAAATTAACAATTTTTAAAATTCAATTTTTGTGATACTTTTTTTCTAATTGCCACCATCTTCAATCTTCTGAAAGCCATAACGCATTCTGAATTGTGGAATACCATTTTCTAAGAAGACTCAAAGTGATTACACACACAGTGTCAGCCAAGGAAAGAAGACAAAGATTTTTACAGCCTGTAGTAACACCATATTCTCCAAGAGTTTCATGGAAGAAGCTCATTAAGTTATCATAAAAAAAAATGAAGCTTATTTGGGAGGAAAGTGGGACCAGTGAGAATAGTTCTCTGTCTTTAGGTCCAGGGCTCCCCTTGCAAGACGTGCTATCTGTTTGCACTGTTAGTGCAATGAGATCCTGCTTTGCGTGTTCTCTTCCAGGAGGAAGTTTGCCACAGATGGCCAGGTTATCCTCTGGTGACTCATTAGAGTTTTACTAATGCCACATTGGTCCTGAAATGTCCCTTACTAGCCTACTTAGGGGTTCTTGACTGGAGCTAAATAAGATTATGCTTACTGAACAGAATTATGTGAGTTGTCACAAAGAGGAGTGCTCCTCATAGAAGATTGGTGGGCAACTTCAACTGATTTTGGATGAATTTAAGTTTGCTACTTTTGATTATACCCCCTCCACAATTAATCCTATGGACACAGAAGCTGAGATCTACAACAGTTTAAATGCATAGATTAAAATTTAAATTATCTATTGCACGGCTTCAGATGAGGCAATAATATGTGACAGCAAATTGTGTTATGTAAAACATGGCAAAGCAAGTCATACCATCAATGCTTTGCTGAACTTACTCCTAAAAGGAAATCAACACAACAATATAAGTTTAAAAATCAAAACACTGCCATCTAGTCAATCTCTTGCCAGACTTAACTATTCAATTTTTAAAATCAAGTCACAAATATAAGATGCACAAACTAGTGGACGCTCCTCCACTTCCTAGAAGCCCTAACATGGGGCTCCTAACTGATACTTATTTTCATACTAATTAAGCTTAATGAAAGAACAAATATGTGTAAAGGTGACCCAGTCATGCAGGACTTCTAATTGTGTATTTCTAGAGCTAATGTAACCATATAAAGCCAAATTTAAACTGAGTTCAAGAAACTGTTTAGTTTGTATTCTGCGCAGTTTGCTCAGTATAGGTATTTAATGGTATTTCATGTAAAAAGACATCACAGTAATGTTTGATACTCTTTTGGATATTACATATGGTGAAATATATAAAAACTCTTATCTTTCATGAGTGGATAAGGTTATTCCAGTAACTGGAATATTTTAAGATGTGTGCCTCTTTAATATCTGAATTCGTCACTTTCCTGGAATAGATTATAGACACTAGAAGAAACACATTTCCACCAAGGTGAAGTCAAGCATACATAAAAAGTGCCTGACCTACCATGTGGCTTATTCAGAGCCACACTAACTAGATTAACCTCTGTACTGATCAACGGCATCTCTTAAAGGGGGAAACTTTGTTTAAACCCTTACTGATACTTAAGACCAAGTGATTTTCAGAAAGTGCCAAGATGTTGTAAGGGGTCTGTGGCATGTGATGGTAAAGTAATTGTATAACTGATTGTCTCTCTAATGACAACTCTTTGAAATCATTCTGCAACTTTTAAAGTGATTTAGTGGTACATCCATTTGGAAATCTGTTCCATCCATTGGCGTAATAGTCTCATTTGGTTCAATTTCCCACTCACAAAGATTATATTCTTCCCAAATAAAAAGCAATGTCTGAACATTTCCAGATAACAATCCAGAATCAAGAAAGATACTAAAATACATTGCATTATACACTGGGACAGCTACTATGGCTGCCATGTATCTAGGCCAGGAATTCTTGCATCTTGCCAACAAAGAAGTTATGCAATCAAATCTTCTAAGCTGAAGAAAGCAGGACCAAAATGTATGAATCTTCACTAACTTCAGCAATAATATAGATGAAAACCAAAACATTCTCACTGATTGCAATTGTGTCTGAGAAAAAGCATGGACCAAGATCAGTTTTGGAATAGAGGACTGTCAAAAGAACAGAGGTGAACCACCAGAAACGCTTTGTCCCATGGCCTCCAAGGTTTCGTGGGTGATAGCTCTGAAGTTACTTCACACTTTTCAGTCATGGTCTGGTGGAATTAAATACTTAAAACAAGGAGCTAGCAATGCTGAAACATCCCCAGAAGTAAACTGCAGACAGGTGAATCAAATACTAAAAGAGCCAACTCCATTCATTGACAGAACCTCAGAAATAGAAGGGAATACTGCACCATCTGCTGGCTGATATCAAACATATGAAGGTGTTGTCCTCTCTTATTTCAAGAGTGAACTGTGAAACAAGATAGCCAGGACAAATTTCAGTGTCAGATTTTGGAACAAACCAATTGGGCTACCACAAAAAAGCAAAAATCCTCCCCTGATGAAAATCAATACTATTCCAAATAAGTCAAAACTCAAGAATAGCACACAGTTTTCAGAACTGAAAACGCACAGGGTGACTAACAAGTGTTTGCATGAACTACATCTATATTTAAAAGCAAACCAGGGGAGGAGTCATTCTCTGAGCCCAATGTATAGTAGTGTGGAAGAGATCATTTCTACTCTCATGTACCAAATAGGGTGGTTGCTTTTAAATTGTATACAATGTATAGTCTCAGTAGTTGCTTATTCTGAATCATGGATGAGCATTATCTAGGCAAATAAGCCCAAGACAGAATCATACAAAGGACTTTGCTATCTGTGGACTTAACAGAGCTGTGTCAATGCTCAAGGCTATATATGACCCTGGTAGTTTTCTAGGATAAATGTGGAGGCTGACATGACTGACACAAACATAGCTGGAGTGTAGAATACAAATACATTTATAAAAAATAAATTGATAGAAGTATACTTGCATACATTTTTAATATTATATTGAATATATCAAAGCATATATAAGCAAAATATTTACTGCAGATGTATCACCCAAGACTATTAAGCGAGTTGAGTTGATTAGACAATATTACTCTCAAAAAGTTAAAAATAAACCCTGCTTTAGTAGGAGATTACAGCTGCTTCTGGCATCTGACATGGGTGTCTGTGAAATGAGTCATTGAACATAACTGTTACATTGATGGTGTCACTGAAAATGGCATTTCACAGTTGGAAAGAAGTCTTCAGATGACTTTCAGTCAATACATCCATATGACCTTTACTGATTTTTTGGAGATCATATGTTGCCAACAAATTTAACAGAAACTTACATATTTAAATTATTCATTTGCTTCTTTGTGGTATATCCATTTACCTCTGATCATTTATCCAGTTGTACTCATTTGGATTTCTGGGCAAAATGCCATGCCAGTGGAAACAGAAGTTTTTTTTCAGATACTGAATATAGTGTTAGTGTTATGATAACTGAGTACATTCATGCCGATCAGATAATTTAAGAGATCTTTCTGAATTTGGTACCCATAACGAATTTACATAGCTATATAAACTATATACATAGCTATAAAAACTAAGGCATTTCAAAGGGGTCACCTATTGATCAAACACCAACTTAAGACATTAAATTAATAAATCTTATCCATGTAGTTCTAGTTGCTTTCTTAAACATTTACTTGCTCTTTCAAGAAAAGTTTTTTCTAAACTGCATTCATTTTAGCAAGATAGAGTAAGTCCCTGGAAAGAAGGATTAGTTTTGGCGAAATGTACTGCATACCCAAGGCTTTCTTTTCTGTGTTAAAAAAGTAAAAGATGAAGTTATATTTGAAATTTAAAATGTAAAAAACCTTCCATAATGTTGGTGCACCCAATGGTCACTTGACTGTTCAAGTGAAATATTTTACTGTAAAATGTTATTTTTACTTAGCAACTGAATGATTTAGTAAAGGATTATTTTCTAATTAAAACCATGACTAATGACCCTACTTTAAATGTCAAAGTATGGGTCTTTTTCTCTTTGACATAATACATTTTATGTTCTCTAATTATGCTTCTTTTGTTACAATGCTAAATTTATCTTGATAATTTATATTCACACCCCCTGCAAAGCTGAAAATGTGGAGCTTTAAAGGTTTTTAATTTCTTGTCAACACAGCTCATATTATAGAGAGTCTAGATAAATTTAATAAAAAAAATTATGTTTATTATTAAAAGGTAATACATATATGTCCTGTATGCATTATGGCACATATTATAAAGTAATATATATGTCATGTATGTATTTAGAAAGCATAAAATATTGAAAGGTATGCCATTTTACATTGTAATTTCTTTGTACGCATCAGAATTCCCATTATGGAACATGACAGTTTTGTATATATTGTATTATTGCGTTTTTCTACTTTAATAGTGCTCTTTAAGATTTGAAACAATGAAGAAACAATTCCAAATTATTTTTAAAAAGATCCCAGAATTCTTCTTGCATTTTGTGGATCTCCTGTGCTGGCATACCTACAGTCTTCAATGGAAGTCAGTAAAATATTCTTGTTAAAATGTATCTACTTGAGGTCTAACCATACTGCAGACATTGTGGCAGTGGTTGCCAATATAATATCCTAGAATGAAGGCATGAATAGACAACAAAATGAAGAGAAGACAATATTTTAAATATATATAAGTAACAATATTTTGAATTTGCATAGCAAACCTAAAAATTGTTCCTAATCAACTCCCTTCAAAAGCAGAAGCCATTAAGAAAGCTTAATCTTGCATTCTTCACTCAAAGTTAAACTTCTCACCATAGAAAATGGGGGCCATGTTTACTAAACTTATTTGTATGCTCCCAATGTTTTAAATTTGAACCATCCAGCATACTGACTCAAAAACGTCTTCCTGGCTAGATGAGTATCTTCTGAAAATTATGGGAAGGGAAAAACTACCATAGAGACTTACATAAATAACAGCTGTAGACTATGGCAATGATAATTCTGCTTGATTTTTCTTATTTTCTTTGAAAGTAATAAAAAGTGCAAACCAAAGACAAATTTGTGGAAAGTAGACTGAACTTAAGTAAAATAACTAACAGCAAAACGGTTGATAGCAATATGCTTTATTATCTCTGCAAACCTCAAGAACTACATTATATGAAATCTACTATCTCACAGTACAGCAAATCAGAGTGTATTTCACAGGATCATTGCCCAGTTCTTTGTCTTTTCTATTCAATTTATCAGTGAAAGATGAACTGTGTCTCTCAGTGTGTTGCAAACTGAATTTGAAATAAACAGGCTTTTATAATACGGTTTTTACTAGATGGAATGAGATCAGGTCATTGAATTTGTAAACTCTCCTTGAAAAAAATATTCTGAGGGGGTCAACCATCATGTCATATCTGTCTGTAAATTATAGTACTGATCTACATTCTACATATGTATCTTTATACATTCTACATATGTATATTTATACATTTACTTAAGATATTTTGATTGTTACTTCTAAGAGCTTTATGTTTGAAAGAGTTCATAGATTCACTGGGAATGCTGTTCTGTTTTCACATTGATCAGAAGAATAAATGGCAATACATTTTTCACAGAAAACTTGATAAATCATGCTGATACATATGATTTTTTTTTCTTTTCACTTTTTTGGCCATAGGTATATTCATCCACAGTTAAATGGCATTAATAAATAAGTAGCATCAGTAAGTTGTACATAAAAATTAAATGGACTAAACCCAATGTTAAATATTAAGGTAAGATTACAAGCTTAAAAAACACCTACTTGGTTCCCAGATCATATGAAATAAAACTATGTATTAGGGGTAGAAAGGAAGTTAATGTAGGTACAATAAGCAACTGCCTTTGTTTTGGGTAACATTGTTTCATGCATAAGTCCTACAATGGACTAGCTTGTCATGTCAGTACTCATAGTTGATTAATGGATGATATGATGTTATGCACAATTTATAGTCATGTTCTCAGTTCTCAGGTCCTATGTATTTTTGTTTGTTAATAGGGTTGTAAAGTAGCCCTATTAATGCAAGGGAAAAGAAAGTAACTTTGAAAAGCAGAGACCAACAACTAAGATCTACTCATTGTCTAAAAATAAAGTTAATGATGATGGTAAAGACCTCTGAGTAGTAAGGCGGGACCACTGAAACCAGCAGAAAGGCTCACTGCTACAGTGTAGATTCTAATGGACAGATAAAAAAGGTCTCAGAATGGAAGTAAACAACCAAAGACAGCTGAGAAATTAGAATTTTTATTTTACTACTGTGATATCCTAGATAGGTTTTGATTCAGGAAATTACTGTGAGAGCTGAACTCCTCAAAAAGAGAAGAAAATGCAAAAGAATTTGTCGCTAAGAGTTATTCTAAATTCAGGCACTGCTAACATCATCAAGTGCAGAAGCTTCACAGACAGTAGCTTTATGTATCTGACTGTCTCCTAATCAAACTATAGTCTGAATAAGATGTAGTACAATCAGATTGTCAATAAACATGTTAAATATTATACTTTGGAATAATAGTTCAAAAGCAATACATAAGAGACTAAATACATTATCACTAATTAGTTTGATTTGACTGAGTTTGTAGGTATACTGATGAGCTAAGCTAATACACCATTATTATGTTTTTGAATGGTTTTGCACAGTAGAGCGTCATAAAAAACACTGCTAAAGTATAAATAGACTTCACCGTTACAGTGAGAATCTCAATTTTTTTAGAAGCCTCAGGAGACAATGATCATACAGTGAAGAAATTCCCTGAACTTTTTCTTCCACAGATCTATGTCCTTAGCAATCACTATAATGTGGTGTGTTTGCTATGCAATATAGTGTGGCCTTAGCAACCTTACTAGGAATTCTGCACTCATTTTAGAGATAAAAAGAGAATAAAAAAAGCAGACAGGCTACCATAGACTGGCTTTAATCACACAAGTTATCCCACTTTCTGCTTAGCTACCAAAATGGTGCTATGTAATTCAGAAAAATGCAAATTATCTTCTATCTTTTAAGGCATTATACAAATGTTTCTAATACTTGTGTATTTTATTTAAAAGTGGATACAATTTTTGCACTGCTATATCAATTTTTACACTGTTGTAATGTTACTTCAGTAACTCAACTTGCTGTCTGGAAGATGCAGTGACATAAGTGGGTGTGTTCGTGAGAGATTTTTTTACATGAATCTCTCTTTGAACTGAGCTGAGGCATTTGCTTCAAGCAGTACATCAGCAGTGTCTGTACTCTCGGCACTGGGGCAGAAAATTAATTTTGCTGTGTAATAAGCTAAAACCAAAAGCTTGTCACTACATTTTTGCTCAGATTGTCTTTTCTTGGGAGTATGTTTTATGTGTCAATGGAGGCTTATTTGTCACTCTGCTGCAATAAGCTTTCAGACTGCTTGTAAGATCAGTTGGGACTGAAATGTATTATAAAGGCTATATAAACATATATTTATATGAAATGTAATATAAATTCAAAAAATGAAAAAATAAATAAGATGGAAAATGGAATCTGATAGAGATTTATATTAATAGCTGCCAAAAGGGCTGTAGAAAGTAAAGTTGAAAACAGGGTGCATTGTTGGAATGCTACAGAAAAGCTACACTAATATTCTTTGTTATTATTGTCCATAACTATCATTAAGTATCAGTTATGCCCTAACAATACCTGAAGAGCCACACAGTTACTCAAATTTCTGCAGTATACTAAAAAAGTTTTAAATGAGTAACTACTTGAAATCTTCTTACTTAATATTTAGAAAGAATAACAAATGTTTTCATTATTTGAGTAATACAAATTCTATTTGATAGATCAGTGAGTCTATCAAATACTTAATAGTATTTGAAAGCCACAGTACTTAAGGCTTTCTTCCTATAATATGTAATTTAGTAAGATCAATTAAACCTTATGATATAACAACTTCATCTAATCACACTAGACAAGCATTCAAGATGGATATTCTCCTAGAATAATGAACACTAAAAATAATTAAACATACTGAGATTTAAGTGATCATAATTGAATTTCAGCCTTAATACTCTGCTAAGATTGATGTTTCTGTTTTTATCTCCCATGGCATTATCATTATAAGAAAAGATGTCTTCTTGAGAGTACCTAAAGAGACCAAACCAAGAATTTTAATATTTAGATATCAACACTTTCCAGTGCAAAAACCCCCATTCTGCTCCATTTATTAACTGAAAACTACCTCATATCATATGTGGGGGCAGGAATTTCAATGGAGAAATAACATGATGTTAGAACAATTCTCTGTGGGAACTAGAGACAGAAACTTGGTTTTTAACAACTGGGCCATTAGTCCAAGCTTCAATAGTCATCTGTGCAAATTCAGTTGATGTTCCCAGTTCATCACCACAAGTGAACTTGTCTGCCAGTCAAAGGTATTGACCTATCATTTCAGTGAATTAGTTTACTTTCTAAAATCAGAGGCCATGTCTCCATTTCAGATAGAGGCAAAATGGTTTGGGACGTTGGTACACACTCTAACACCAAAGACACTCTAGAGTGTCCAAAGACACACTCTAACCCCAAAGTTCATATATGCACTATTTGTGCATATTTGTGCAAAGAGGAAGGAGATAGAGAAAAACATGGAAAAAGAGAAAGTGATAATGGCTAGTAGGTTTAAAAAAGAGAAATGTAAATCTCCCATTCTGAGTCAGAGCAGCAAACTATCTCGTGGCTCATCCTGGGTAATACCGATAATTCAGAAGAAGGGCCTGTAAAAAGCATGTTTCTCTCCAACACTGATGAATGAAGCTTATAATCATATGTGTGTATCATTCAGATTTTCAAAATTTTATTTAATCAGAAATTAAAGTTCTGACTGTTCATATGAATAATTTCTTAGCTTCAGTGGTTTCCTGTAAGGACAGTTTTCATTGCATAAGGATTTCTTATGCACTGTATAATCAACATTTTTTTTTTTTTTAATTTCAAACTTGCAAGCATTGCAGTTTCTCTTGTCACTGTAGAAATGTTTTGTCTGTCAGTGAGTTATACCCTTCTACAAGTGAGAAATTTAGGCCTATGCCAGTAATACCCAATCCTTCAATTTCTAACCATCAGACAAACATAAGTTCTAAGGCCTGAGGCTGTGACCAAGGTGTGGTTTAAATTGCATCTGGAAGAAGAATATCTTCCAGCTCCTCAACACTGGATAATCCTTAGCTACTTCCAGACTCCAGGTTAGGGAGAAAGTGTGAGGACACATACCATTTCTTCTCTCAACTTCCATCCTTCTGAGGGAAAGGCACCTAAACAGGAAGGCTGGAAAGCATTCCCTGCAGTGCCAGGTCCCTCAGTGTCCCAGGATATACTTTGGCAAGCACCTATTTCATAGTTCAGAAATAACCTAAGATTGTACCATCCTATTCATGATAGTTTGGTTCAGTGACCAGTGAAGTCTATGGAAATCCCTGTTGATGGGTCAGAACTTAAGTCCTCAGCTTATTCCACAAGCTCACTAGCTACACTGATTGAATATCCTGATGTACCAACTTTATGGCACAAAGACGACAATTTTACATGAGCACTAGCTCTACCATGATTCAATCCAGAATCTTTTACTGAAAATGGATATGGTGTCTAATAAATTTCATTTGAGAGCTCTCAAACTGTTCATGAAACCAGAACAATAAGAACTCACTTTTTATCTTCCTCTGCTTGTGGCAAAACTGCCTGAGTAGAAATGGTTCTATCTTAAAATCATTTAGCCAAGTCTGTTTCAGATCTGTTTTTAATAAAACTCTACATGATTGATACTGCATTAATAAATACATTTACTGATTTGTATGAGGAAATTCTTGAACAACTAGTTCTTCTGAAGATAGCTGAGAACATTGAAACTGAAGCTATTTGTATTATTTCATGTTTCCTTCACATTCGATATATTCTTGGAATAACAATTTTAAGTCTTTAAAAATTGCTCTTTCCATGTCACAGAATCATAGACTCACAGAATGGTTAGGGTCAGAAGAGATCTTAAAGATCATCCAATTCCAGCACCCCTGCCATAGACAAGGACACCTTCCACTAGACCAGGCTGTTCTAAACCCCATCCAATCTGGCCCTGAACACCTCCAGGAATAGAGCATCCGCAGCTTCTCAGGCAACCTGTTCCAGTGTCTCACCACCCTCATAATAGATAATTTTTCCTAATATTTGATCTAAATCTACCCTGTTTTAGTTTAAAGCCTTTTTCTGTTGTCCTGTCTCTACATGCTCTTGTAAAAAGTCACTCTCCAGTTTTCCCTTAGGATCCCTTTAAATATTGGAAAGCCGCTATAAGATCTCCCTGGAGCCTTCTCTTCTTCACTGCTAATGTCACAATGCTTTCAGCTCGGAATAGTATCATTTTATAATTTTATCATAGGCATCAGAAGTATCTTAACTCCTGTGCTCATGAGGTAAATAAATAAATAAATCAAGGATTACTAAAAAGTGCACCTGCAGACAAAAATCAGTTGCTGCTTCTTCATGTAATTTTAGTCAAATACATCCCAAGAAACCATACAGGCTCCTCACATACAAGAGGATGCTTATTTTACTAAACATGTTTTCCTTTTTGAGAAAAAAATACTTCTTGCTGTCATGCCAAACACATTCACTGAAATTACACTAAAACTTCAGTTTTGAATTCAGACTTCCTGTCATATGCAATATGCCAAAACATTGCTGTGTAGGTCTAACACACAGTAAAGAAGGTACTCACAAGAAAAGAAAAAAAAAAAAAGAAGAAACCACCAAATAACAAACCACCCAACCACACTACCAAAAACCCCCCACAAAACTAAAAAGGGAAATTAACAAACTGTCTGTTTGGTGGTAGGGTAGATTTTATATTACAGACAGTAAAGCATACTTAATCCATTGGTTTGCAAACAAAAGTAAAAATAACATCTACACACTGAAAGGTAGGTTATCAAAAAAAGTTTCTCATTAGTTGTCAGCTCAGAGTAATGTCAAAAGCAGTCCCTGAGCATCCAATACTATCTTTCTGACAACCTCCTTATCTCTTACAAGCTGTTGTGAGAGCTGAATCAAACCAGCATGTCACGAAAAATGCTTTCTAACAGTATAAATCAAAGGAATCATAAGCATCTGATCATTTAACTGCTCCTTTTCAGATCGTCAACACAGGCTAAGGTTAAAACATGACAAAATATAGACAGAAAATTTTCTGTCACCTGAACCATTCTTCTTCATTTTTTTTTTTTTTTACTATAACAAACACCATGGAAATATACTAAGGATGATTCAAATATAGAATTCAAAACTTCAAACCTTTCTAGCTGAATTATGACTTGACATTCCCACATTTAAAAACTACAGTTTGAAAGCAGAGTTAGGAAATTCAACTAAGCTTTCACTTTCCAGTTCTTTCACGTGACATATTACTACAATCTGCATTCACATCTGCTTTGTAAACATATTTGCATTGACAGCTTCCTGAATGCATTGCCTCAATACAAATTCAGCTGTGAAGGCTGAAAATACTTAAGTGTTTGTTGCAGAATGCTTCAGAATTCAACATAAAAAGTCACATACCTGTGTTTAAATATTTCCACTTGTAGAAAAGATGGGGGCATGTGAAAGTGTCATTTCACCTCATTTTAATAGATTTAAATTCTACCTGAAGGTGGAAAATACCTTTTTTCCTTCTCTGTTCATATAGAGAATGAAAACAAGGCACAGGACATTGGACAAAATCCCTTTGTAAGTCCAAGAGCAATGTGACTTTTCAGTAATAACTGTGGTACGTTCCAGACTATACAAAAGCAAACCATTACACTGTGGAGCTCATAAAAGCCCATGTGTGTAAGTATAGAGATGTTCATGTACATTCCTTCCTTTTTTTTTTTTTTTTTTTTTTTTTTTCAGTGCACAAAAAAAAAAAGCAA
>NDXB01001069.1:38241-50076 GCA_002631895.1 Agapornis roseicollis
TTTTTTTTTTTGGTGGGGGTATTTTTTTTGTTTTTTTGTTTGTTTTTTTTTTCCAAAAGAACAAAGATTCTAGATATGCTTTGAATATAGTTATATGGATGATAATAATAAAGACATAATAAAAATAGGTGTTACAGAAAATAATTACTTTAGAAAGATTTCAAGAAGTTTTAACACACTGAAAATTATAGTATGAATTGTTTAAAGATCTGTTTTCCAGTATAAACTGGTTTTTCTTGTACAGGAAAATACTATTTCAGTTTGCATGTAAATGGAGTTTTAGTTGCAGGAGCTCTAGCAGTCTGATCTGCTTAAGTCACAATGGATTTTCGCATCATTTTCAGGAAAAGGGACATCCTTCTATTGAATTCCTTAAAAATTCTACAAAATGGGCAGGATAAAATGTTAACAATAGCCAGCGTCCTGCTCATTACTGAAGCGACTGAATGAACTGATGATGTGAAACATAATGAGTGTTACTAAATGCAAACCAAGCCATACAGGTGGAAAAAAAATACTGCAGCAAACTGGCTAAATGACCTCAAGAAAAAGGCCAACTCATCAATCATTCACAAATAAATGAAAAAGACTCTGCTCATTAGGGAGCTGTGTCTAAGCAGTAAGCAAAAAGTTAGAATTTAAAAAACGTGGAACAGAATACAGTAAAAAAGAAGTAATGCAAATCATCTGGAATATGGTAGGATGTAATGATCACTTCCCTTCAAAAGAAACTTCAGGATTAAAGAGAGTTGAAAGACAGTGAAACAGTGAGATTGGTTAAGGATTTAGACAAAAAAAAAAAAAAAAACAAAAAAAAAAACCAAAGAAAAAAAAAAAAAAAAATTAAGTGCTGGNAATAAATAAGATTAACAAGCAGCCCTAAGAGTAGCTCCAGCGCAGCAGTTTACCATCTTTTTTATTAGTTATATAAACAGCCTCAAGATATTTTGTCACATGATATCCCCATGACATCTTTAAGAAAAAAAAAAAAACCAAAACAAAACACCTCAGGAACTGAAAAACTGTCATTGATTACTTGTAAAAGGTGATAAATAAAAATGACCCTATCGGAAATACATGAAAAAATGCATAGTATATATGGAGATAGACTGGGACCTTCTGTTGTTCCTGCTGTAATGAAGAGCAGGGCAGTGAGTGAAATTAAGATATGAGAAAATTAAGGAGATTCAAATGACTGAATGATCATTTGACTATCTTATTGAGAACATATCACAGAATCATAGAATGGATAAGGCTGAAAGCACCTTAAGATCATCTAGTTCCAACTCCCCTGCCATAGGCAGGGACACCTCACACTAAATCATACCATGCAAGGCTTCGTCCAACCTGGCCTTGAACACTGTCAGGGATAAATTTAATAATACAACGCAATCATACAACAAAAGACATGAGTCAATCCTTTAAAAAGTATTTTTGATACTTTGGAGTTTGGAATACCCTGTACTTCAGAGTTTCAGTCAATTTACAACTTACAAGAAGAAATTATCAGATAGTTTTACATTTCTGCACTGAAGCTTCCCTTACTTCCCACTGGTTCTGGCTGAACCAGAATCCAGAACACAACAGCCCAGGAATGGCCCTTCTCTGACCTAGTATAACAATTCCAGTGTTTAGTAGTGTCATGTGGAAGTAATGCTATTGGACAGATGAGGAATTTGACAAAGAAACAATGCTTCAGGTAAGCTGAAGCCAAGTCTTTGTTTTTCCTGTATTTTTCCAGGTATTCAAAACCAAAAAAAAGCTGACCTTCTGAAAAGCTACAGAAACTGTAGATGACTGTCACCTTGAACCTTATTACTTTTAATTCAAAAATGCAATACAAAAATTTAGAACATTAAAAATTATCAGCAGAAGGGAAAATACACATTTAATAGGGAAAAAACCAAAAAACCCAACCAACCAAACAAAAAAAAAGGAAAAACCCAAGCATTGTTTTATAATTAACTTCAGTAACCATTATGAGTTATACTCTTATCATCTGCTGTTAAAGATGAATATTTTTCTTTCAGTATGTGAAATTATCAATTGCATCTTCTCAAGATAAAAGGTGCAGGGTTTACCTACTTACAGCATAGTCCTGAAATGTATAAAAGTAGAACAACTTACTCATTTGAAATACTTTACCTATCAATAGCTGAACTGAAAGGAGTTGAAGGGTTTTTATACTAAACAGCTACTCTACATTAACTGTTCATGAGTGATAAAAGAAATCCTACACTGTAACTAATGGAAGACAAACAATATTCTTAAAAGATTTGATATTTAGAACTATGAAAGACCCAACTCAGCATTAAAAAGACGATGTGGCAGTAACTGAATGAGTGAAAATTAAAAACCATTTTTAAGTTAGATTTCAGCCTGCCAGTCAGTGATAGAAAGACTTGTTTTAAGATTTTTAGTTTTATTATTGTCTATTAAACACAATTCACACAGAGATGGACTGCTATGTTTTACCACTAACTGAAAGTACTAATTAGCAACAAACATTTCAGCCTGTGTACCTCATCTTTTCATTCTGTTAGTACTGCCAGAATTACTTTCAGAAAGTATGGTATTCATGGGACAATCTTCTATTATATGAAAGAATACACTTCCTACAAGTCTATGTGATTTTGAATAAAGTTAATGTCTCTTTTCAATTTTCCATTTTTCGCTTCAAAATTCGGATTGTCTTTTAGAGGTCAGAGATTACCAAACTACAATTATGCCTACAATACATTTCTTCTGTACAAGCTGACAGTTTGCAGTGATAGTATATTCTTTCTGATGAGATAAGCCAATGTACTTTTACAGAATCTCTGCGCCATCACGGATCAAAAAATTTAATAATACACCAGAATGGAAAACTGTCCTACAGGACAAAGGGGGCCAAAACATCTGGATGACCCCTTCAAAGCATGTTGACCCCTCCAAAGTCAATCAAGCATGGCAGAAGGACTGCATAGATGAATGCAAAATTCCTGTCTGAGCTCAAACATCAAAAGAAAGTACAGAGTAGATAGAAACAAAGATAGACTACCCATGAGTATACAGTGTCCAGAGTTGCGGTTAGGAATACCGAAGCTCATCTTTTCTTAAGCATTGAAGTTCTGCTATTTTTACATCAAAGGACATAAGTTATCTGCTTCATAATTAGGGTGCAAGTCCTAAAACTTAAGCTGAAGATACCATGTGGTTTTGTTGTTTTAGTTTTTTGTTTGTTTGTTTGTTTTTTGTTGTGTTGTTTTTTTTTGTTGTTGTTGTTTTTTTGGTTTTTTTTTTATGAGCTCATACATTCCCCTGCATGTAAAGGCAGGTCTGAAACCATAAACATAGAGATCAAATGACTCCAGAATTCTGAACAGTACAGAAGATGAAATAGCAGAAACAAATTTATCCACAAGCTCCAAAAGCTCCTGCACATTAAGCAACCATGGGTATTCAATCCATGACATCAAACCACAGTTACTCAGAAATAAACCTCCTGTAACAAATACCATTATGGATGTAGAGTTATCATTACTAACTGTTTTACAGACCTGTTTTTATTGCACCATACACTTTTGCTAAGGGTGTGATAGCTTGAATTTGTCCTAGGTAAAGTTTTCTCTTTCTTCATTGTCTACAGAAGATGCCTACAAAGGAAGTGTTTGAAATTGCAGATGCGCACAAAGCTCCAAATCCATCACAAAACTCTTACGGAAAATAAGCACAAGATAAGAAGGAAAATCTTTTAGATAAATTAGTAAATTGTTGAAACACAGTAATGCAGGGTAGAAGTGAGCAATCAGTTTCCAAAATGCGAGGGAGTTACTGGTAAGATTCCAGAGGGATATGTGCTGGCCAATGCTGTTCATTATACTTAAAAAATAACTAGAAAAGGGTGATAGCATGATAGATTAAAATCCTGATCAGTGAATACAGAGTAATACATATGAGGGAAAATAGTAAAACAATCCTAATTATGCCAGTGTACTATTCAGGAAAGGGATCTTGAAAGCCCCTTGCAGACATCTGAAAACGTAGGCACAGTGTTTGGCAACAGTCAGAATGACAAATAAAATGGTTGCAATTATCACTAAACATTTAGTTCTGGTCATAAAACTTCATTATGTTAGATGGCAAATCCAAGATGCTCTTGTAGCCATATTATCATAAAGAGTATGCAAAAGGAATTGAGAAAATCAAGAAAAGGGCAGCATGGATTATCAGAAGTACAGAATATATTTTCATAGTCGAAAGACCTAAGTAGGCTATAACTGTTCTTTAGAAAAGGTGATGACTGAGCAGGTTACATCAGAAATCATGAACAGTACAGGTGGAGTGAATCAATAATGATATTTCCAACATTTTTCATCAAATAAGAGAAAAATAATCAGGCATAAATTTAAGCTCAGAGGAAGAATTTTTTTCATACAATGTGTAATGAGATGGCAGAGTTTACTGACAAAGTATATTGTGGACTTCAGTTAATACATACATTTAAATGGGTTAGGATAGGTCCACCCCATCTTCCTAAATGTAAAAATTTTAATTCAACATCCCGATTAGGAAGCTGCTAAGCCACTCATAGTTGGAAAGTAGGAGGATATATATGGAAGAAATATTTACCCTGTTGATGATACTTTCCTTAACTGTTTCATCCCAATCACTGTTAGAAATGAGACAAACAGACCTTTGAATGAATATGACAAGCTCTTGCTCTTATGTGTAATATGATATATAAAATATTCTTGGGGTCTGAACTGAAAAAAGAATATGATCATTGAAATTCAAAATCTATTTTGGGTAACAATCTACATTTTTAATATTCACTGAATTTAAGTTCTCATTCAGAGTTGGGATCGTGCTTATTAAAATAGATGGAAGGCTTTTTATCAGGCCTGAAATTTAGTTAGAAGTGACACGTATAATTGTCAGTCAAATATATGAACTGAATATGAAAAATCAAAAAGAGGTTGATTTTTTGTCTATGTAATTTAGTAGTAGAAATAAACCAGATATTACCTTGCAGCTAGGCAAATGGCACCTATTTATATGTTATAATTTTAAAAGTTCCTTTTGACATATCAAAGAAACATACTTATCTCACTCCCTAACAGAAAGTATAAGCATCACTTCATTACCATGCACAGAAACTAATTGTAAAATGAAGGAAAATTAATGGAGAAGAAAAAATGGAGAAATTAATGATATCAGAATACTGATTTGACTGCAAAATTTATTAATAGTTAATACATGGGGTTTTTTCCTATTTCTAGAAGAAAGCTTGTCAGAAGTTATTTCAGAGGTAGAATTATGACTGGCAAAGAATACCCCTACTTTGAGATAAATAAAGCCTATTTTGGAAGAATAGTAAGAGTTCTTAAAAAACAATGTGGCATTACTTAAGGGGAAAAAAAAATTGGTATGCCACTAAAATCTCTCTCACTTGGTACTGAAGTATTACATGGCATACATTACATGTTCACTCACTTCAATATGAAGTAAGTCTGGTTTCACAGAGCTATAGTTATCACAGAAAGGCATTAGAAGCATCCCTATGATCCATATTCTCAGTTCAAGTGAAATATATGAATAGTAGGCAGTGCTGACTTCCTCAAACTACTAATTTCCACAGCCCAGTACTTCTTAAAATCACTTCTCCTATCAGATACGTATTCCTTGACTGTTTTAAATCGCATTAAAAGAGTTCTGACCTCCTGCATTTCCATTAAATAACACACATTTTAAACTAAATTATATAGACATTATAAAATGAATTATATACACATGATTTGAAAGCATTTCTAAGTCTTCCCTTAGAATTGTATCATTTTTTATGTTATGACCAGTATTATCAGGCAAATACATCTTAATCTATAGGTTTAATGTCTGAATAGACTATAAGACTTGTACTATAAACTTTTCCCAAGTTGAATGGAAAGTATTTTGTGTTGAAGGAACTGATAGCTGCTTCTGGCAAATTACGATTTTAAAAGTGAAATGCTAAAGTATTTTCTTAGTAGAGGTCTGCTTTCTTCTCACACATCAGTCAATAAGACTAGTTTAAGATTAAGTTAACTAGATTAAGTTAATTCTTATGGAAGCATTTTCTCAGACGCTTCAGGAAGAGGTATCAAGAAGGATGGAGAAAAAAGAGAAGAAAATATAAAACCAGTTTTATGATTTAAAATTCATTAAAATGTTCTTAGCAAAGCAATATACAGTTCTGGCCTTGACTGTAATGTATTCCTTTAGCTTCTAAACTATACACTAGTTATTACTAAGATAATATTTATTGTCACATGACAGTTCTAGCTGATCACTAAAAAAATTTTAAAGCTATCCTAAGGAGGTTAATTAAGCCATTCCTGTCTGCTTTTGTGGCAGTATTGTTTCTGGCAACCAATTTGACATGACTCAGTGACACATATGTCTTACTTTAGTTCAATTATACTGTATTAATATAAAATTAATAATCATATCAAAGGAATCATGAATATGTTCATGTAAAATTTCCAGCAAAAAGAAGGCATTTTTTTCAGTAGTTGTGTTTAGATTGTTAGAATTCAGTACTTGTGTTAGATTGTTAGAATTAAACTTGGCTAGGGATGCGAAAGATAAAAGGAAGGGATTCTACAGTTACATCGCAAATAAAAGACAGACTAGAGACAACATGGGCCTTCTCCAGAAGCTATCAGGAGAACTGGCTACCCTGGATTTGGAGAAGGCTGAGGTTCTGAACGACTTCTTTGCCTCGGTCTTCACTGGCAAATGCTCTGATCGCATCACCCAAGTCTTGGAAGGAAGACCTAGGGACTGTGAGAATGAAGACCTTGGGCCCACTGTAGGAGAGGATCTGAGAGGTTCAAGACCATCCTAAGAACCTGAACATGCACAAGTCCATGGGACCTGATGAAATCCATCCGTGGGTCCTGAAGGAGCTGGCGAGTGAAGTTGGTAAGCTACTGTCCATCATATTTGAGAGATCATGGCAGTCAGGTGAAGTCCCCGAAGACTGGAAAAGGGGAAGTATAACCCCCATTTTCAAGAAGGGGAAAATGGATGACCCAGGGAATTACAGACCACACAGTCTCACCTCTGTGCCTGGCAAAATCTTGGAGCAGATTCTCCTGCAAGGCATGCTAAGGCACATGAAAAACAACGAGGTGCTTGGTGGCAGCCAGCATGGCTTCACTAGGGGGAAATCCTGCCTGACCAATTTGGTGGCCTTCTAATTCTATTCTATGATTCTATGATTGTATTTCTTCTAATTCTTGACATGGTCTTAAATATCACTGCTTTGAGAAACATGTGTCATAAGATATGCTTACTGGAGCATCTGTAAGTTACCCAGGAACCTGTTCCTATCAATTCTTGTTGAGTCCTCTGCCGAGAACAAGAAATCAGTCATAGCTGCCTTTCTCTCTTGCTTCCTTTCTTTCAAACTCCTCCAAAGGGAATACTGTTGTTTCATAGTTATAATGCAAAAGCTTGTTTAAGATGTCCCTGCTAATTGCAGGAGGGCTGGACTACATGACGTCTGAATTTGGGTTTGAAGGTTCCTTGCAACCTATATTCTGCGGTAACTTACAGACACTAAAAAAAAGATAATCTAATTTAGGCTACAATTACTGAGCCTAAGCTATATATTGAATGTGATACTTTTTATCTCAACAGTTACTAACATGTCAGCCCTTGAATCTTCTGGAAACTATGAATAATAATGTAGGCATACTGTCACAAAAAAACAAAACTGGAAGTTTAGATCTAGTAAGTACTGCAGGTTTTCTTTACTGTTGGGCAATTTTGAAAAACTTGTATCAACAGAATAAGGAATCGTGATATGATCTTTCTCTGCAACCACTATATTACTATTCTATTACTACTGAAATTTGTCTCAAGAATATTGCTAAAGAGCTTTTAGATCAGTAAATGTGGTTAGAGGAGAACAATTTTTGCCACACATTCTAGATCAATGGGTAAAGCTATGTATTATTTTAAAAAAGTCTCATTCTCAATTAATCTACAAGATAAAATTATTGACATTACTGTCTTGTTTTAGATTGGTTCAAGCATAATCCATTCACAGCTACAAGAAGTATTTTTTGTGTGTTACAAGCAGAGGTCAAACTTCTAGAGAAAAATAGTCCTGATAGCCTGTTTTTAATTATAGAAATGCTAAGTGCTTCAAAGCAAACAAACAAACAATTAGATAAACTAAGAGAAAAATGCTATCCTAGTAAAAAGGTTCTTGTTTGCAATCCTGGTGGCAGTACCTGAAGAACTGAATAAATATAGTGCAAACAAACTGCAAATCTTTTACCTTTGAAACCCTTTGAGACAGCCATACACATGGAGCTATACTCAAAGTAATTTATTTTATTATCTCCAGGAATTTATCACCTCCGGGAATTACAGTTTTGACATATGAGACGGTCAGCTAAACATGCCACTTTCCTTCAATATTTCTCTGTAAAACCAGTATTTCATTCTCCTAGTCACCCTGTTCTCTACACTTCTCCTGAACAGAGGTGACAGGATATTCCAAATTAGGTCTTATCAAGTCCTTGCAAAACACTGTATTCCCTGTCACTCTTAAATGCACTAATGCATTGCAAAATGGCCCTAGAGTTGCATCCTGCCAGCATCTCACAGCCATCTTCCAGTCAACTGACATATTATCAGAACTTTATCTCCTGTTTTACATGTTAAGCACAAACTCCCACTTACTGAGAAAAAAAAACCAAACCATAAAAATCCCTAAGAATCAGGTTGATATTACTATGAGTAACTTCTACTGTCTACACACATAACTTTTCAGTATTAAGTTTCAACCCACTTCTAGCACACCAGCTGACAGACTTGTCTAACTTTTCTTATTTATGGTTCCCCTCTGCATTAGCAAAACCTTTTAATTTTGTATTACTATTTCTCTCACTAAGGTTTGCAAATATCTCAAGAAAAAGGAAACAGAGTATAATGGGTACCAGCAAAACAAATGTTACTTAAATAGTGAGAAAATAACTATGAAGAAAATGGTTGGCACCATCAAAGATGGAATGATCAATTTTATTCATTACCAGTAGAATATTTTTCACATGCTGTATTATATAATACATGAATAATACATACTAACCTACACAGATTAGAGTCTCTAATTCCTCCTACCCTAAGTGTCATTGAGATAGGCAGGAGTAGTGTAGCTATGAAACTGATATAGCTCCCTGATTCATGACTAATTCTGTCACTAGAGAGCATAGGGTACTGTTCTAACCTCAGTATGTTTTCCAGGATGCTTTGTCAATTAAGTGTCTCCTGTTCCAAAAATGAAATATTCGAGCTGATGCTTGTGAGAATAAATTGTCAGAGATGCCATTAAAGCAGCTGAGTTTCCTATATCCCAAAAGTTTCTGACAACCAGAATAAATTAAGTCAGAGTGCCTAAATAAAGCACCTGAAAAGGTTCCTTTTTCTTCTTTTCATTTTTTTTGTGCATGGATCTGTTTATATCTGACGTAACTTTATATAGCAGTTTACCTGCTCTTTTATGTTATAGTACCTCAATTAAGAATACAAAAAGTAACTGTAAGTCTGTTTATTAGAGGTCTCCAAACTGTTCTTAGATTTCATGAAGGATATATAGGATATAGGATATATAATAAAATACTGGGAGACAAGAAGATGAAATCTACAACATTCTGTAATAGAATGTTAACAGAAATAAAACCAGATTTTCTTTGCATTTACTTCAAATAACATTTTAAAGAAGCCTATTTGCTAAATTAACTTCTTGGTAAGACAAAGAGCTACTATAAGACAAAGGCCCTACTACACCTCCATACAGTTACTATGAAAAAGCATTAAGCTGAAAAAATAAAGGTTTAATAGGCAATATGTAGGACATCCATAAATGAACGCAAGTTAAACCTTTATACTGTGCCACACCACTATGTGTTCTAGAAATGTTTCATACTTGAAATAAATTTTATTTTATAGACTAGTAATGCAAATACACTGGTCCTAATTTTATTCTCTCTACAATTATAATGTTCCTTTAGAAGTAAAATTACACGTAATGATAATCTTAACAAAAATGATGATGTTCTAAAAATGAAACCAAATACATTTAAAATATTTTTTTCATATATGTTTTAAGATAATCTTCATCATCTAGCAAGGCTTAAAAGAACATTTCAAATCCACTGGAACAAAGCAGATAGATAGCAATGGCTATCTAACAGCAGAAACCCCTTATTACTACCTGTCTCAATAACCTATGCATAGCTGGACTTCTTTGATGTAGGAATTATCATTTCCTATCTTGGTTTTAACATCAGGGAAGGATAAGAGACTCTTTTCATGGACAGAAAGGTTGAAATAGTCTTCTTCCACCTACTCATGTATTTTTATCAAAATAAGAAGTAGTGATTTGAAGATGCACAGAAGCAGAGACAAAACTAATTGGTCTCCACAGTCGGTAAATCCACAGGTGAGATTACTATATGTGCAACATATACAAAATTTTTCATAAGATTTTCAAGTTAAACTCGTGGCCATATTCAAAGGAGTTTCTGATTTATATTACACCAAATGAGAAACTTCAACTAGGCAAAATGATTACTTCTTTTTTTTGTTAAGATTATAAACAGTGGGTATGACTGAGCTATGAACTGGACCACCTAATTAACTGTAGGATGACTGAGTGTTTAGTGTGCAACACAGATGGCTTTTATTTGCTGGACTTCCAGAAAATCAAAGGAGAAGATTACAAAAGGCTTTCCATACAAAAGCATAGGTATTTAAGACACATTACATGTAATCAAAGGAGGCAAAAAGCTTTTGAAAAACGCTCCCTGAACAATTTTGTTAATGGAAGGAATTGAAGTAAATGTACTAAATACATTCAAGGCTTACAATAGGATATAGTTTCAAGAGATTACTACATCACTATAACTGCCTGACATAGATGAGGTGAGATCCCATTTCCTCCTCTCTCCAGCTCCATGTCTGGATGTAAACTACCTTTCTATCACTCTGCTTGTTCTATCATTTCATGAAGCACTATGGATCATGGCTTATGCAGAGAAGTCTACAGGTATGAAAGTTGTGGTTCCGTGATCCTTAATGAGAGGTTTGTGAATTACTTTATCATTCATAACTCATAGTATGACAGAATTCCTACCACATTAGTTATATACATTAGTTTTATACCAGAAAGTTACTATTTATTTCCACCAAGGCAAACACAGCCAAACCACACTATGAAAATCACATGTTTTAAGACAACTGACACTGAAAGAAATACAGCAAATAAGACAACACATTATTTTGTGGTATAAAAATGACATTATTTCAGAAGAATCAGGGACAGAAGTTTTACTCCTTAGTGGCAAAGTTATTAACAAATCTGTAAGATCATGTCGAAACAAGCATCAGTAAAACCCTTAGACTAATTTGTTATTCTAGCCCTTCAAATCTAAGCTTCATAATTTCTAACACCGAGATCTCAGAAAATACCGATTAAAACTGTTTTGTCATAAACCCATATATGCAATAAAATTGGGAACCCATGCATCAACCTCATTAACATTTTTGGCAAGGAAAAGATATTTTGTATTCTAAAAGATCTTTCTAATAAAAAGGCCTTTTGACAAACTGCTGATTTGTCTAGAAAAAAACCCAGTGAAACCAGAGAAGCCATATCCGTGCAAACAAAACAAATGCTATTTACTTTATGATTTGTGGGGGTTTTGTTTTTTGTTTGTTTGTTTGGTTGGTTGGTTTGTTTTGGTTTGGGTTTTTTTTTTTTTTTTTACATGGCTCTAAAGTGAAAGGAATTTTTTTTTATGT
>NDXB01001069.1:50170-73422 GCA_002631895.1 Agapornis roseicollis
TTTTTTTTTTTTTTTCACATGGCACTAAAGTGAAAGGAATTTATTCTACAGGTTTTCTGAGTATGTTATACCTTCAAAACATGCCTACAGAGACAGACACAACTAGCTTTCTGAGGATGAACAGAAAAATATTGGAAGACTTTATATGAAGAATTACTAGTATTTAACATAAATCTAAACAACTGGTGCTCTTAGATGGCTTCTCTCAAAGGTTGTATCAAAACAAGGTTTTACTGAAGTAAAATGCACAGGTGATCCCTTCACACCAAGTGAATCTACCTGAAAAAAAAAGCAGTTCGTCAAATGTTCCCTAAAGTACTTATGCCAGGTTATTTGCCAATTTGTCTCTCCAGTACAGTGCTTGTGGATAAACTAATCTAAGAATTTTTGATATGCAAACATTGGCTCATGCAATAGAATGTTTAAAATAAAATTTGGAATATTAATACACAAAACTACCCTGTCCTCCAAGTCTCATTGCCAAAAGATTAGACTTCAGCTGACTTGATATATATATATGTTGTTCTTTATTAAAAAGGTAAAGTAAGGTAATAAAAAAAATAATTAAAACCCCTCCCATTTGAGTAATTTATTCACATTAGCCAGAGCACAACTGTCTTTTACGGGAGATTTAAAGTCTGCAGTCTTTGCAGGTAATGTCAAAATTCCCATTTACTTCAGCAAAATAAAGTTTGGAATGAGGTCAATAACACTATGACAACTTTAAAAGAAACTCCGTTGTTTTTCTCACCGTTGATAATGGCAGTATTAGCACGGCAAATATCTGCGTGTTTATTTTTCTAACATTCCATCTACTTGCCTGAAAACCAGGTTGCAACACGATTGTCACAAAGGGAAAGTCAGAATATTTTGAAACAGTTGCATCTTATCCAGTGAAAGTACAAGCAAAAAGGGAGCATTCTTACTCCTTAGACGAAGTCTATTAAAAGACTGCTAAAGAGAACAGAGCATGCAGATCATCGGGAGAATTCAGAACTTAAAGTGATTAATTAGCCCTTATTTTGTTTCGAGAAGATTTACTAAGCTTTTTCCAACTTCTCCCCATTGTTGGTAATTACCCAAATCACACCTCCATTGGCGAGCTCAGTCGCTTCATGCATGAACAGCAATCTGATTGAGCACTCTTGTTAGGATTTCATTCCTCATTGTAATTAGCCCTAATCATAGCCTTCCTGGGTGCATGAGAATGTGCAAACGACCGATTCACAACCCCAACCTATTTGAATATGAATCTCTTCTCAGTAAGTAGCAATAAAATAGTGGAAACAAAGCAGTTTCTCTAGGGAATTTTGTAAGGCACCCCTGTCTCTGATTCTCCCTCCTTTAAAATGTTCCCTTTTTAGTATCGGAATTCTGTTTGCTAAAACAAGGCTTGCTTAATGAAGACAATGGCTTATTATTCCTTGAAGTGGCACAGCAGAGCCCGAGTGTTTGAGACCCAGCTCTTTCAGCCTCTGCCAAGGACACAGGAACAAAGGGGCAGGCAGCAACGCGAGGCAGAGACCTCTCTACACTGCAGCCTGTGAGCCCTTCCCTCAGAGCAAGACCCAGGTCTCGGCTATTCTGGCAGTCGAAGACAGGGCCTTTTTCTCCTCATTCCTGTAAATGACTCACACATTGCAAAAACCCTTCTCGCAGCAGACACGGCCCAGAGGCTGCGAACCGGGGAGAGCGGAGGAGGGGCAGCGCGGCCTCTCCGACACAACCGCGCTCCCAGTGAGCCACCTAACGGTGGCAAAATGGCGGCTCGCCCTCACGTCCGGGTCGAGGTGCCTGCGGGAGGCAGCCCTGCCACAGGCTCTGGGGCATAGCACAAGTTGTTTGCTGCGAAAGCAGTTCGGTGGGAAAACACTGATTTCCACGACCACAGCTCTTGCATGGCGATCTAGTTAATTTTTTAACACGTTTAGCAATATTTCGGTCAGAAGTCTCAGAGGCGTATTAAATGTCAAATATAAAGAATTATTAGTTAAGTTGCTACACACCTTTAAACTGAAATGAAAGACTTTGACTTGTACAGTCCCGAAATGAGCCTTTCTGGAATAATGAATACGAACTGATTATTTTGTTTATTTAGGAAACAATAATACGCAAATACTGCCCGGGATACCTGAGTAGATAAGCTCGGAGTTTTGTTAATACATTTAATTTTGAAACTATTTTACTTGTATTTAATATATTAGTTACTTTATTTTCTTGCCACTATTTCTTCTTTTCCAGATCCTCCAACTTAATAGGACGGTCATGAAATGATATTGTTGTCACAAGTATTTTACTCTATTAACAATATAATTAATAATGTTAATTTTTTACTAGATAAAGTAAAAATTTAAATAGAAAGTCCCTTGAGATAAGCACAAAACTCAATTCACCGTATTAAACTAAATTTCAATAGAAGATAAAGATATAAACTATTTGTTATGTGTCAGTGTCTCTACCTATATAGCAGAAATGGAAAGTCCAAGTGTTTTAACACTTACAGTCATGAGTCAGCGATTATTAATTGCTGTAATTAACATCTTTTTTTGCCCTCAGAAAAATAAGTCTAACATGTTCCTGAACAAACAGAAAGCTCAGAACTAACTGTAATTAATAAATGTGATAAATACTATATTACATATTAAATAATTCTGTAGATTGACATCCACTACTTTTAGAAATCTTGCTAATTGTGGGGCTAGGAAGGTTGACACTTGTACTATTTCTGAGAAAACAACTACTTTCAGTGTTCACTTGAAATGCAGCTACTTTGTGTGAGACTGGTGATATCTGTGGTCATACCATCCTGAGGAAACTACAGCACAGAACAGATGCAAATTAAATCCTGATAAAAGTTGTTCTCCTGTACCAGCTCAGAAAATAGTTCCATAGCAACCATTTCCCTGTCAACCCTTACAGTCCATGCTGGAGAATCTTTCCCAGATGCTGAAAGAATCAGTGCTGTTTTAATTAGAATAGCAAATACCTTTTAAGATACAGTGTTCAGCGAGCTGCCACGTAAAGTCATCTAGTCACATATTGGTTTAGGTCACCTGAATCTTTTCCACTACCTTAGAGCAAACCGAAATGAGGGAAACAAATAAGACAAAGTTTTGTGGTGGTAGCTGTTGCAGTTGCTCTCCTGTTTCATCCCTTTGGTTACATCTCGATATGTTGCCTGTTGCTGCAAACACCCCATAAGGGTATTTGTATTCTTAAGTCAGCATTAGAAACATAACAACATTGCAAGATCACCTCCTGCCCTTCAGTAAACAACCATGCTGAATAATCCCCTTACCTTAATATGTAAACCATTTAACAATAGGAACTAGTCATTCAGAAAGTGTTGTTACTTTCTTTAGGTTCATTTCATTGGTCATTTGAAGGAAAGGAGGAGTTTCTAATACTTCTACAGTATGCCTCTTACCTAACTTTTGGTAAAGGAAATTGGTGAAAGAGATTCTAGTCAGCTCAATTGGATTTATGTTACTCTTTACTATTTAATTTAGATTTTAGGACTTCATCCTCCATTTTTGACTAATGTTATGCGTAATCACTACAGAAAAAAAACTTTAAATTCTTTATATTGGTACAGCAAACAAAATATTTCATTAAAACTGAAAGGTAGAGAAAAAATCTTTTAGCTCATTACATAAAGCATTATTTGTTAAATTGTGACAATATGGAATAAGATGCAAACTATTAATGAATTATAATTATTATAACCTGTTCAATATATATCATTAAAATATTTCACACAAATGTTTTAACAGTTTTCTGCATCAAAAGTTATCAAAGTATGAAAAGTAAAGTTCACCTCTCCCATGCAATCTAAACAAAAAGTGTGTACGTTGGGATTTGCATATTCCATTTAAGTAAGCTTACAGAAAAAATTAAAAATCTTGGCACATTTGTTAACTCTTTGGAAAATAGTATCTTAAGATTATTCCTATTTCTGCAAGAAGTTATATTCCACATCACCTTCTCCCTAAATATTGAGAGACTGCTATAAAAAAAAAAAAGCTTCTTTTTGTCTGTCTCATGTTTTTCTCATTTATTTGAAATATTTTTCAACTCTATACAAGTAGTTTAGGCACTTGCTTGGAATAGTTTCTTTTGTTTTTTTATTAAGAGTGAAGTTCCACTGCAGAAGGATATTTTACATCCTTTGCATTCAAATGCTTATTATAAAAAAACCAACAAACTTTTAGACTGCAGTACTGAATCCTCATTACTGCAATAGCAACTAAGCAATTCCAGGATGCATAGTTTGTGCATGTGTGTGTGTGCATATATATACACACACTTGTGCACACACCCACAGACCTTGGAGAAGGAATTTTGTAGAAACGCCTAAAGTGACTTTGCTATTATATGTGGATTTTTTACTTCCATTTTACATCCCCCCAAAACATTAAAGGCAAAGCCTGATATTAAGAATGATGAGTAACTGTATAACAGAGGTTAAATTTAGAGGGACTAGGCAAATCGAAACACTGTGGCACTCCACAAAGAGAAATTCAAAGCCGTGTAGCTGGGATAGAACAACCGCATACACCAGTACACTTTGGGAACCAACTGGCTAACAGTCCTGCCCCCTTGAGGGTTATGTGGATTGCCATGTTGGCTAATGGCCAATGGTGCTCCTATCACAAAGCAAGCAAATCACATCCTGGGACACATTAGAAAGAATGTGGCCAGCAGGTAGAGGAAAGTAACTATCCTCTTCTAATAGGCAGTGGTGAGGCTTTATGTAGAATATTATGTTCTGTTTCCTCGCCAAACCTTAAAAATTACATTGAGGAACTGGAGAGATGATTCAAGTGATGGCCGCCAAGATGGTTACCAGATATATTGTTACTCCATATATTGCCTCTAGGTTCTGGTATTCAATAGCTTTGTGAGGGATCTATGACTTACTTTATGTTTTCCTCAGTTTTTTAAAACCTGAAAAGAAAACAGATAAGCCTCTCTACTTGAGTCACTTTTAGAACCTAATGTTACATGATAGGCACTGTTAAAATTCTTCTATTTTCATTTAAATCACATGAAATCTAGAGACCTAAAGCACTTTGTACAATGTCAATAGAATAATCACAGTCAGTTTA
Organism: Agapornis roseicollis; assembly: GCA_002631895.1. Lineage (NCBI taxonomy): Eukaryota > Metazoa > Chordata > Aves > Psittaciformes > Psittacidae > Agapornis > Agapornis roseicollis. Next base: position 55,279 of record NDXB01001069.1, read on the forward strand.
AACGTTTCTGGCTTTCCTGCATCAAGAAGGGATTTTCCTCAGTAAGCTACATCAATTTCAAAGTCTTCAAGAAGAATCAGACTGACACAAGTTTAGAGAGCTGCTACAGTGTGTTGGCTGTAGGATCTACAGCTTTAGGTGATTCTACATTTAGCATTTAGTCATGGTAAACTGAACATGAATATAAATCCCAGACATCTTATGAATGCAACTGTAAATTTACCTGGTCTGACTAGAAAGTGATTGCAATTATGTGCTGAATATATATATACACACACACATATGTATGTAAAAGTGTTGCACATGGAAAAAATATGGTTTTAAATTAAAGGCATAATAAATAATATAATGGAACAAATTAAGTCCATGAACAGCATTTAAAGTTGTACTATTATTTTGGTGCCTCTGTTTCTTTCCCCGTAAAACAGCTGTTTCAGAAGCACTGGGAGGGCTTACTCATTAAGCAGTAACTTTGTTTTGACTTTTTCCAAAGAAAGGCAATTCAGAAATACAAAATAATGTGCTCATCCATCTAATTTCATAGAATCACAGAATAATTTACATTGGAAGACACCTCTGGATATCATCTTGCTCAAACCATTGCCCCAAACATGAATAATTATTTTTCTATTATCTAACTGGAATTTCCATTATTGCAAATTTTGACTGCTGCCCCTTTTATTTTGCTCCATTGAAAAGTGTCTGGCTCTGCCTCCACCATAATGCCCATTTAGGTACTGAAAGACCGCAGTTAGATCTCTCTTAGTCTTTTCTTGCCCAGTCTAACCCAACCCAATTCCTTCAGTGTTTCTTCGCAGCCCCTTGGTCATTTCCCTGTGGGTCTCCCTTCTGAACCCCCTCAACTATGTTAATATCTGTCTTCTATTTCTGTGTGCCCAGAACCAGACACAGAATTCCAGCTGAAGCCTTATACTTTTAGTTTGTATATCACTTCTTTTACTTACTGTAAAATGGAATAATCCTTCCCCTGAGCTACCTGACTTTATCTTGCTAGTGACATTTAATATATAGTTAGCCTTCATTCTGCAGGTGTGCACAGCTGAGTCATGATGGCCTTGATGTTCACCAAGACCTATAGGTTCTTTTCTATATAAGTGCTACTAGCCGGTTAGTCATTCTTTAACATCTCACTTCATTCAATTTAAGGAAGAAGAAATCTGTCAAATTTTAGACTTCAAAAATCAAATTATCTTGGAGTCATTAAGCATGAGCTATAATAAGACACTTGTAAAAAAGAAACCCACCCCCACCCAACAAACTAACGCCTAATACGTAAGTGTATAGAGAGAAACAATGAGAAATATGATAAAATGCCAGGACAAAATATTTGTGGAAACTCCAAAGGATCTGGGATCTCTAAATGTAATTTAGAAAGGCAAGGTCTCTGATGAGAAAGTAAATGCCATCTTTGTCACAGTTTTAAACATATAATGTAAAAGCAAGATACAAACCCAAAGACTTTCTGGTTTATACCAATAAAAATTAAGTATTGACACCAGTAAATGATATGGAAAAAAAACCAAACAAACCAAAACAAACCAAAAAAAACCCCAAAACAAGCGAAGAAGATCCCGGAATAAACTCACGAAGTAAACCAGATGGTGTGAGTTTGAAAGGAGTAAAGAGTGGTTAATGTGCTAGAGAACATTCACACAGTGATTAACAGCAACAACTGGGCCAAAATTGTGATGGCCAAGAGACATAATAACTTTCCAGAAATTGTAGAACATTGTAGTTATTACATCCCTAGTTGGTAAAAATGTTGGAACTTTTTTAAAAAAAGTAACAGTAAATACTCAGATGAACATTTTAGAGGATAGAGATCTAACACTTTGTGCTAAGGAGGAATGAGTGTTTTGAACTTATTAGAATTCTTGGAAGATCATTAACATAGGCAACTGAGAAATATTTCATATTTTAAGCTTTAAATTAGAAGATCTTTCTTTAGAAGGTCATTAAAATGGCTTTGTTGTAGTTCTTCATAAAAAGTAGCATTTATTGGAGAATAAGAAACATTTCTGTAGGAAAAAAACCCCCACCACATAGGTTTAAAATCAGAAATAAATAGGAGCAAAAATTCAGTATAGTTAATAGAAAGTATTTGGCCCAATAAAATTATGAATTAGAGAGACTGACTTATGTGGGAATTTGTGAACAAAGAACTCAACTATTTAACAACTTCACCAAGTATTTCAAAGTGTTCTATAACAAATACTGACCAAACAACAGGACACAGGCACTACGTTTTGCTGAATGACTGTAAAGAATTCCAAACAGATGCATAATATTTCTTGCTAGGTTCTAGATAAGCCATGGTATCTTCTACTGGTCTAGTGAAATTTGACATGTATGGTAGAATATGGAAGACATGAATCATATCTTTCATATAAGATTATATCAGTTCAGACATAACTGCTTTTAAAAACTTGTTGGAAATAGAAGGCAGTAGGTTTTATCCAGATAATATTTTAGAGGCTTATCCTATTGTGCCACCATTTTCTTTATATGCATATAAATAAAGAGATTTCTTAGCTGATATAAAAATAAGAATGTGTTAAAACTGAAAACTTTAAAAAACATTCTAACATGCTTGTTCACATTATTCCCCTATCCTGCATAAGGATGGGAGATTAGTTTTGACTTTGTTACAGAAGGAACAGCAGTGTGAAAGACTGTCACTTTATAATGAAATATATATGGGTACAGAATTAATTATTAAAGCAGAGAAAACGTGCTTCATTCTTAGGGAGAAATCACTTTTACATTCTAGGATTTATCAGCAAAGCTCTTTGATAAAATAAAAGATTAAGAACAACAGCACTGTTCTAGCAGTCCCAACATGTATTTGCTACCTTTAAATTTTCATCAAATAACCTTATGCTAACCATTAACTTGAATTCTGACCACAGCTTGTGTATATCTAAAAAATAAGCCACTTCTTGGGGAAATTATCCTAACCTGGTAATCACCATATTAGGTGATGTCACCACATAAGGTCATGATGTTTCAAGAAAATAGATTAATGTTCTAGGATCCTGGAAAAATTACCTGGGAAAAATACCCAAAGTTCCTCCTCTCCATGATTGTTACTGATGGTTACTTGCTGTATCTGTCTAGCACATCAGGAAGCGCTCAGACAGTTGGACTAAGTGATTGTTGTAGATGCATTCCAACTGAAATAATCTGTTCTGTTTGTCTTTCCATGACCTTGAGAGCAAGTAGACTTATTGTCCTAATTATCTGCAACTCTGCACACAAAATACTACCTTATTGTCTGTAATCAGAAATGTCTGGAGGCAGGAGATCTCTGACAGACTATGTGAAACAGGATGGCAAGAGCTATGTGAAAAAGTAGTATTCACTTCATCTTTTCATACTTGTTATATATAGCATAAGGACTTCTTTTGTAGCTGGACTGAATTTTATGGCCTTTTATTATCTCACAGAAATAATATATCAAATTTATCACAGCTAATGATAGATATATTGCACATATTTTGCTATGCGTTTGATTTAATTTGTGAGTGAATGATTTGAATAAATTCAAGTGTAAAAATTAGTAAAATTGCATGCATAAATTCAATAAAGATTGAGGGTTTTCCTTATCAGATAATATAAAATATTCTTTTCTCGTTTTGGAAAGGTTTTGTAGTATCATGACTGTGGCTATATGCTGGTTATAGTTTGTCAAGAAAGAATAGGGCAAACTGAGTATGTTACTGAAGAGTTTTAGACACCTGTTTTTCCCATGTCTCCAGAAAAGCATCGAAACGCATAAGGACTGAAAAATAGTGTAGCAGAAACAAGAAATAAAATACAAGTTTAATTCTACAAGAAGAAAATGAAATGTAGCTTCCTTCATCTTTAGCTTAAACTAGAAATTTCCAGCTAAATCGCAAAATTGCCAGCTGTTATTTGAGCTCAGACTGAAACAACCCCTAAGAACTGTATGATGGTGAGAATTTTAAAAAGGCAGATTTACTTCAACTGTGGAAAGAGTAAAGTAGCTCTAATAACTGTGACATCCAAATTCCCAAATCTATGTATACTGTGGCCTTCTGTATCAACTTATAGCTACTCATGTTTCTACCAAAACTGCTTCACAAAAGGACTGCAGTTTTCACATGGTTAATATGTGGCTTTCTCTTCCCCTCTCCCCCCCTCCCCCCCCGTAAGTATAGGAACCCATCTGTGAAAATATTAAGCATAGAATGCATATAAAGATTAGGAAATGCGTATTGTCTTTCACATTGTGGAGGTGCAAGGTAAGGAAGAGCTCAAAGGAAACTGACGTTCACTTTATTTCAAGTCTGAAATTGGTGCTCTGGCTCAGGCTTTGTTAAAGGGATTGTTTCTGCCTTATCTGCTGGGTTTTATCAGGGGCCCTAGTCTATCACCCTAAGAACAGTAAGAACAGCAAGGTTACAGTGCTGTATTAAATGGAAAGGCAAAGCAGAGCTCTCCCATCTGAATTGCCTTTTTAAGAGACAAAGGAGAAGATAAGAACACAGAGTGGGAACATCACTTACTGTTCAGGCTCACACAGTTATTTATTATTTCTTAAGTGCATGACCATTGGCTTCTGACCCTAACAAAATTTCTTAGGATACAAACAGAATACATCAACATTGATTGTGTTACTTTTTCAGAGCAGGACTGTACTTCAGTGCACTTAATCTTCATTATAAGATGTGCACATGTGTGCTTCAGTGCACTTAGTCTTCATTACAATACAACTCATGTTCCTAAAGAGATATGTATTTTGGCTGAAGATTACACTGGAAGCAACACCCTTTTTTTTGCTTCATTCTATCCTCAGGAAATTTTCATCTGAATATTCATATCTACTTAAAGGTCATTATTTGTGATCTTCTGAGGATTTTTTTTATCTACCTTTTTGTAACTGACACATATGAACATAATATAAATTTTAAAACAGAAAAAAATCAAGTCCAATGTATAAGGTTTCAATTACTTTCAATTATAATGTGCCAGTTAGTATTTTTGAGGCTTAACTCTGATATTATAAATATAGACTTCTACCGGATCCTACAGCATTTAGATTGTTTCATTATATAGAAACTATGCAGCTGGTATTCCTTTAAAACCAAAGTAAGATACATTTTTTGGACTGATACTGAAGGAAGTCACAGGAGAGAAAACTAGCAACCCACAGATTCTGTCACTTAGTACAAAACCTGCATATTTACAATTCCTACAATTGCCTGTTTCCTGAGCATTAATGTGCAAAAGCTGAAAGCCAAGGGGAACTACCTCATTTAAATATTTAAGATAATTTATTTTAGTCCTGATAACCTACCACATGCTACCACTACTGTCAAAAATCCACACTGGTATTTGAAATGGAAATATTGACTCAAATTCCTCATTAAAAAAAGCACAATTCAACCACCTCAATAGAGTTTTTATCAGACACATTTAAATTAGTTTAATTTTTAAAGGTCTTACCCATTAGCATCTTAAAGATGCAGTAACATGAATTTGAAACTAGCACTTATTAAGAAAGTTACATCATTATGACTGAAAACAAACATATGTAAATATTTTTTTCTCATTTTAGAGGTAGGTACATCTCACTAACACCACTGCAAACACATAGTACAAGAAAACCTATGTCAGTATCATAGATACTCTTTGTTAATTAGTATAATAGTATCACAGATACTATTAACAAACAGAATACCAACATGAGGAATGAGAGCAGTGCTGAGCCCAGATGAGAACACTGAAGCATAGTAAGTGAACATGAATTTGATGTCAAAGGCTTATAGAGGCTAGTGATGAGAAAATGACACTGAAATGGTGATGAATTAATTTAGGGTTTTGAAACAGTATAGGAAATGAAATGGAACTGAGAGAGATAAATTTGCCCCATGCAAATGCTTAACACATAGTGAAAAACCAAAATGGAACAATGAAAGGGTAACAAAATATATAGTGTTTATCTCAAAACTGATGAGAACAGACATCCACTATAGTACATCTCTAGAGACATTTGTTGAATATGTTTTTAGAATATATTTTCAGTGGTAATGAACATTTCTTTATTAGTGTGAGGCATAGAGTGAAGTTTTTTTAAACATCTCGCATTCTCCTTTACACAATTTACGATTTTGTAAAGCCATATTATAACTATTTAACACATCTCTTCAACACTGAAATGTTTACAACTTGTATTTAATTGTCACAGTTTATTAATTCTACAGTTTCATCTCTTTCCTCAGTCAATAGCTTATACATTATACAAATACCCAGTATTTATGCTGGCTCTAAGTGTTTGAGTTTCCATTTATACAATAGAAATAATTCATAATAGTGATTTAGTTAATTTGCACTGCTCTACTTCTTTTCATTGAGTTATATATGGTTCAGAAATTATATTCATCTATGTGAATTAGGTCAGGATATCCATGGGCACACAACATCACCTGATTGTGGAATGCTACAGTCATTTTTTTCTTACAGATGCTACAGATACCTCAACAAGCAATAAGATCATACTTGTATAGATTCCTCCTACATTCGCATAAACTTTTTATACTACATGTCTGTGTTTCTGAAGGCAAAATCTTCCCCCCAAACTTTCACATTAAAAGACTAGTTATATAATTTTCACACTACCTTTCTTAAATTAAAAAGGCACTTAACTATATGCCTTTTTTTTTACCTGAAATTACAAAAAAGATATTCAGATTTGGTAAGACAAAGTAGTTGAAAAACATACTCAGTCTCTCAACCTCAAAGAAGGACAGTCATAGTATCTGACTATCAGAAATGAAAACATCAAACATACATTGATTTTTATGTTGTCAATTCCATTTGTTCTGTCACTTGCCAGAGAACTCTGCAACATCTGGGTAAAAGGAGGAAGGCTAACAACAAATGGACAGAGAACTAGCCATCCATTAATTGGGATAGACCTAAGAAATCACCTTCAAAGTAGATACAGGCAAATCATCAATGCTGTGTTTGTGGCACTGAACAAAACTTTTTGACAGAACAACTTTTAAAGACAGATGCTTCTGCTTGCAGCTTGAAGTGGAACAAGTCCTTGCACTTCTAGATGACAACCTTTGTAGCTAGTAAAAGCTTATTCTGCCTAAAACACAAGATGTCTTGGATATATTACCTACTTCTAAAAAGTTTCCATCTTTAAGAAGAGAGGTGGCTGTTTAACTGAAGGAGGGGGAGGAATTTAGTTGTCTATCTACCAGTTTCTGAAGCTTACATCACTTCTGTCATCTCAGGTCTATAGAAATGTGAACTGTCTTTATCCAAGTGCCCAACAAATCATTGTCACATAGCAGCAGTCGACCTTTCTTTTCAATCTATGCACTTTTCAGGAGTTTTATCGACTTTCAAGCTCGATGAGATGGCATATGCCCTGGTTTGAAGAACAGATGGAGGCTTGGGGGAAAATTGTTTTTGCAGGCTTGCTACAAGCAGCACTGCTCCATAAAAGTGAACTATTCACACTAATTTCTCACATAAATTATACAGGCATGAAGCACCAGCCCATTCAGCAGGAAATCTTTCATCTAGGTTCCAGAGGTCATTTAGCAAATTTAAATTAAAGTTTTTTCTGATACATGGTTGTGTTTTCATTTCATACGCTTTCAAGAGATGACAATTTACATCAAATAAAGGAATGGCTTTAATTGTGAATGCGGGGAAAAAGGAACAGTAAATTAACTGCCACAATATTACTGTTTCCTAGAATTCTGGGATAAGTTTTGGCTATTAATTAGCCATGGAGGAATTAAGAATATGGTAGCTCTGTACTATAGGAATCAGGTAAATTATTTTAGACTCCAGCTGAACAGTAGTCCCCAGATTCAGCACTGATGCTGTTAAAAGAAAGGCAGTCTTGGTTATTTCCAGGAAAACATTCTTTACTTTTTAACGAAAACGTATTATTCATGGAGAAAGGCACAATTCCTTAGATTATTAAATTATAAATATGAAAGAAATGGAATAGATGAGAGGACCATAGAAAACCTAACTCTAGAAAGAATTACATTTTTGTGAGCCAAAATGGTAAGAAAGAGATCTCATTGAGTAACCTCTAATACATGAAGTGATATAATCCAGTATTTCACCATAAGTATTAAATATACAAACTAAAAACAACAAATGAGAATGTTGACAAGTATTGAAACAGTTATGGCATTTCATAAATGCATAGAGTTTTTGCTACAGTGCTTTGAAATAGCATTTTGATAAGATTCTTTTTTTAATCTCTAATATCACACATTTCTTTTAAGGACTGCAAAGACATCTCCTTTTCAGATGTGAAAAAGAACTTCATAGAAAAGATTAAAGTCATGAATGATTTGTACATTAGTATTAAGAAGGAGTGAGGCAACAGAAAAATATATATTACGAAGCCATTGGCTACACACAGTTTTAATGCCTGTTTTAAGCACGCAATTACTTGATGCACTATTATTAAGAAATGTTTTGCAATTGAAAATTAATTCTAGTATAGTGCTTTTGAAAAGCAAGATTTGAACAGGCTAAATTTATTTAGAGTTAATGTTACCTACTGGTGGGAACAAATCAACGTAGAAATTTGGAACATGAAATGGAAACTGTAAGCACCCAGAGTTACTCAAGAACTTTAAAAATGTTGCCTTAACTGAAGGACACCAGCCTGGTGCCCTATTTTAATCTGTAAATGAAAGATGGCTAATCTTAGCTAACTCACATAAAATGCTGGAGTCAGTATAAATGGTGACTTGTGAAGAAAAAAAGCCCTGCATTCCTATTGAAAATAAGTATAAAAGTAAGATATTACTGAATATAAATGTAATTAGATGTAAACTAAAACTTCTTATATATAAGAGAAAGATTTAAGTCTGCTGTTATCAGAAGAATAATGGTAACTTTTACAACTTTGATAACTCAGGACACTTATAGGTGATCAGAAATGGATTCCTGTGAGCATTATCAAGGACTAAAACCCTAAGAAATCTATAGGAAAACCTATAATATAGGGAGAAAAAGAGACAAAATAGTGAATAATAGCAAAAAGGATCCCAATCTAATGCAGTCAATAGGAATTATGTTGTTTTATTTAATAGAAAAGATACTGCATTTATTCTGTAGCTCTTTTTTGCATGATTTAAGGTCACAGAGTGGATATAAGTGTAGCACGTACACAGTATTGCTTAAGAGATTTAAAGGAGTTTTCATTTATATGAAAATCAGATCATAGTCATTAAGATGTAAGCTTTTTCAGTATTATGCATTTAAAAACCAAAACTAGAATAGACTTGTGATGGCAATTTTTAACAGTTTCTGCAAAAAAGTCATATGCACATCAGCAAAGACAGCACTTTTGTGCATTTTGTCTATTAGCTGGGCTCTAGTATCAGAGTAACAAAAGGATTATGAATGGCACTTGTCTATACACAACTGTTTAGAAGTAGTATTAGCATGTGCTTGCTTCAGTAAGCCATAGTATATGGATTACTAAGAATTTCTTATTTAAGATGATGCAACTGACCTATTGCTACAGTTCCAGTTTAAAACTGAATAATTCTTTCTTGCTACCATACCACACCTCAAGTTTGCTGTATTACAGCTTCCCTTCTACTTCAAAAAAACTGAGGTGTAATAAAACTATTATTTTTCAAATTATTTATTTATACAAAATCTCTTAATCTAATTGTTTGCTGTTTCTTTCCCCAGAGAGAGCATTTAAAATTTGATTCTCCAAAACTTTATTTCTTTACCTCAACTCATATTTCCAGTGTCTCTATATTAATATGTATTATTTCTGCCTTAAGAAATTCTATTTTCAGTTGCCTTCTTTTGAATCCACACTGCAACTTTCTGTTATACCAACAGAACTGTATTGGAGACAGCCATATAAAGAGTTACTGAAATGCTTAAAAAAAAAAGAAAGGAGCCCTCTGCAGAAGATAAACAGAAGTCTATTGCAGAAGAAAACTCTGAGCTATTTCTTAAAACATGCATGAGGACATTAAATCAAATAGAAACTAACACCACTCTGTGCCATACTCACTGTGTCTAAGCATGATACATGGCAGCTCCTCTTTGCTTAAATCTTGCAAAAAGCTTTAATTGTGCATGGCAACACTTGTGGGGGTTTACAATTTTTCTTTAAGATGACAGTGTCCTCTCAACATCTTCTATTAAGAAGATATAAAACATAGTTTAACAAAGAACAGAAGCAGAAAAAGATATCCCTATATCTGAAATTAAATCCAAAATTAAAGTATTATTTTTGATAGGCAGTTTGTGCTGTTTGCTTTCAGATATCTGAGGCTGCAATTCCATGAGCAGCTAAACTAATCTGGCAGTTCACTGCTGTCAAACTAAAGTTCTGAAATCCTTCAACTCTCTCCCATTCTTCACTCTACTTATTACCATTCCTCCCTCCTTCACCAACACACAGCTTTAGCACTCTTGCACGCTTTTGTATTCAAAGTTCCCAGGGCTGTGTACATGTTGCTCGTGGAGAAAAAACACATCTACCTTTTTTTCCCCAGTTAGTGAGGTAAGGTTACTCACTGAAGGCTCTGATAAGCATTAGTCCCAGTGCCAGGTATGCCTTAGATAGCAGAAGAGGTGAAAGAAAGTTGAACCTTCCCCTTATGATGGCAACAAGCTATTAAACCGCTTCTACTTCTAGAATTACATCTCACCTGTATAAACTGCAAGACATTAGTATAATAATGGGGTCATTCTGTAGGGTAAATTAACTCCTTCAAACTATTTTTAATTTGTTTTGGGATTTGAACTTTAGGAAGTGTTACTTAAGTTTACTTACATAGGGAATAGCATAGAGTATTTATTCATGTGTTTTAATGGCAAGACAATGCCACATAAATGAAAAGCACTTATCTCCCAACTGTATCGGTTAATATAAAAAGATATATTTTCTCTCACTTAAAACTTATCCCTCAAACAAGAAAAAAAGGTTGCACTTCCAGGAAAAAAAAAACATAATTTAAAACCAAAGAATGAGAGATGCTAATAAAAATTTCAGTTCTGTAGCATGTTAAAATTATTTGTGAAGCAACCTTCAATAGTCTGCGCAAGGAAAAAGTGTCTGCACAATCCAAATTCATGACATTAAGAGCAGAACACATTCTTTTACCACTGCATCTAATTTCCATCACGAAGAAGTAATTTTGCTACTGTAGCTTATACTGGTCCCTGAAAAAGCAGGCTATGTAGGAAAGAGAGGATGAACATAAATTAAAATACTAAAAGTCACATCCTTACTGAACACAGCTATTCCAGGAAGAAACATAAACCCCCAAAGAGGGAAAGAATTTTCATTCTGACATTTTGCTTGAGAAGTTTGCATTTTTGAATTTGGTTTTCACTTCTCTGAAATTCATAAAATTATTTTGAAGAATAGCAGCTTTTTTCCCCCTACATAATGACTTTCATGACTAAGCCTACTCCCTAAAAAATGTTATTTTCAAGCATTCTGATGACTTTCTGTAATATTCAGAAAGACTGCATTTCAAACACATTCTTTCTTAATAATTCAGAAATACTTTCTCAGTTTTATCAACTTAGCCTAAGGTTTAATTGCATTCTGACCCTTTTTAATTCAGTAACATATATTTAAAAATGGAAGTCCTTTTCAGACCTGAACTATGAGCTTTTATTATTCATAGCTTGGTATGAGATTGTGCAAAAGAATATATTACTACATTTTGAAATGAAATTGTGATATACATAGGCTAAGAGAGAACTGCAGGATCCCACATAAGTAGTCAAATGGCTTATAAATATTTTAACACATTCTTTTTTCTACTTTCTACTATTATCTAACTCTAAATTGACAACAATTTATGTTACAAACTTTTTTTATTTGATACACATCAGAAAGACCTTTTCAAACTGTACCATTATTATGCAGTCTCCCTTAGTGGGCAAAACCAAAGGCTTCAAAATTGGAAAAACCCTTGAACATTTGTTGAATAATACAACCAAAAAAGATTATTATTTCTAGAACCTAAAAGCTACTGCTTTATAAAAAAATATCAGTATTATGTAATTGCAGCAATTTTAAGGAACTAATATTGACACAGTTCTATTTATTGACCACTGATGTAGCATAAACCCAAAGAATTTAAATTGGACATTTAAAACATTGAGTGTGTGCCATTTAGCCAAGAATTCACTGACTGCTAGTAGACCAGGGGGACTAGGGATGAAAAAACTTTAATTCATTTCATATGGATTCTTTCACTTTAAATGTAATCGAAACCAGAAATTTGTGTAGTGAGTTACAAAGATGGTGGGTTTCTACTCCTTAAGAAGTCATTCGCTATAGCCACCTTTTGAAAACGATAACTTTTCTTCAGTTTTGAAAACCAAGATCATCAACATAAACATGATTACAGCCTCTAGCACCAGATGATTTTAGTTTGGTCTTATCAAAGCTTTTGACATTGTGGGTTTTATTCTTTTTTTCCTCTGAATGGTATTCTTTACAAGTATGTTCAGTTTCCTGATCTTGTATGTAATGATTTACTTGTAAATGCATTTCATTTTTATCTGTTCATAAGTTTTCTTCCATTAGGTTGAAACAGATTTATGTGAACTTGCAATAATAGTAAAATTTACCAACCAGAATGACAATATTAAAGGAGTCTTCAAAGAGATGCCTTTCTAAACTGAAAGACTTAGTTTGAGAATTCACATAGAAGATACCTCTTGCTTTAATGATCTTTTAGTGAGATCTAACTTACTTTTGGTTCCTTTTCTTTTAAAGAAAACACACTGAGGCAAACATCATGGTTTACTTGCACAGTTTAATCTTGACTGTGTTTAGGAATAATTTGGAGTAAGAATGCCTCCTTCTAAATTTAGTGCATTTTGGAAATAGTTAAGCTAAACAACAACATACTGTTATTTCAGAATTGAAGATTCAACACATGCAGTTATTCAGAAATTGTTCTGAATAGTTCCTGAACTTTAAATTTCTATCTTAGCTAGGACTATGTCCATAGCGGTAAGTAGCCATCCCTCACAGAAAATTAATCATGGACTTAAAATTAGAGATATGCAGAACTGTTACAAAATTAAGGGTAATTTGTGATTTGTTTTTTGGTTTTGGTTTTGGTTTTTGGTTTTCTTTTTCAGATATTAACACAATCCATGGATATTAACATCTATAAGACTCTTCTGCTGTAGCTGAAAATGACTGTACTGTGTCCACAGGCTTACAATATAGTGAATAAGTGTTTTCAAAAAAATATTTTATGTCTGACAATTACAGTTATTTTGGTTTGGTTTAGGTGTTTTTTGTTTTTTTTTTCCCAGTACTTATGAAATGCAAACAAAACCCAACTCTGTATTTTGCAGGAAAGAACAAAACTCTGTAGAATTTGAATTCATCAGAAGAAATCCTGGTTTTGAGACCCCCCTGCATTTTCTTATCACATGCACCAACTGGTAAACAAAATAACAGTAGAATGAACTGCGATATTAAACTACATCTAAACAGAGCAAAAAACTCCTCTCACAATAAAACACTGATATTTTGCAATTATAGTGGGATTAAAATATTACTGTTACCATTTACTTATTTTTTTATCCTTCCATTAGAATCACAATTCATGCAAAGAAAATATTTCAGACAAAATTTTATGGAACACTTTGCCTAGACACATTTCATTATTAAAATACTTATCATTTTTACCAATTTAAGCAGTATTGAGTGAAATATATTTCTAAAAAAAAAAACAAACCCTTATTTAATCAGATTTACAATTCAATAGAATGGACTGATGAAATTAGCTATTAGATGTATGTTTTGTGTTTTGACTAGTTGCATGTCCTTAAAACAAGTAAAAAATAGAGACTTTGCTTTATCTGCACCTTTACATATTAGCTAATGATGAACAACTTTCTCACTGTTTTGCAGTGGTGGGCAGCCTCTAAGACTTTAGAAGCTATCTAATGTAAAATTCGAACTAGGAAACTCCTATTTGTCTGCTTCATCTACTTAAACTGCTCCGTAATCAATGATGGTTGCATGCCAGATTAAACAGCCTCAAGTAATTCTACCACTCAGTATTGTTTTCTTGAGTGCCTGCCACAGCACTCAGTTTGATTTGTAACTAAATCAAATGGCATGGAATAAGAGAAGGAAATAAGGTTGGATACTGACACGCACTAATGTAAGAATGGAATAAACCATTACTATGCTGCCGCCTCGTATGCATGCTGAAGTACTCATAATTTGTTTTGAAAGAAAGGATTAACAGCAATAGCAAAAGCAACTGTTGCATGAAACGTTGGTCCTACATTGGACTAGCTAGCTAGCTAACTAGCCAATGTTCTACTGTGATAGAGAGACACTAGGGAAACATTGGGTCTATAAGATTGCAAATTGTATTAAGAAAAGAATACATGCTGGATCTTTGCATGTAGGTCATATGGCTGCATGATGATCTTTGCATCTAAATACATGCTGGATCATGCAATGGCTACAGACTCTGCCACTGTGACATCCCTAAGGTAGTATGTTTTTGAACAATTCAAACTGTCAGATGCTGGGAGCAGACGCTTTAGACATTCAGCTGTGGTTGTAAGGCTTGTAGATAGAATGGCAAAATGTCATGAAATCACAGAATATCTCAAGTTGGAAGGGACCCATAAAGATCATCAAGTCCAGCTCCCTGCTTCTTGCAGAACTACCCACAACTGAATCACATGACTAAAGAGTGTTGTCTAGATGCTGACAGGCTTGGTGCTGTGACTACTTCCCTGGGAAGCCTTTCCAGTGACCAACCACCATCTCAGTGAAGAACCATTTCCTAATGTCCCATCTGAACTTCCGCTGATGCAGTTTTATTCCATTTCCTTGTGTTCTGAAGTCAACTAAGCAGTCACTAGCTTCGTGTAGTGGAATGTTAGTCCTTATGATGTAAATACATGCAATGAAAATGAGGTAATTGTCTGAACCTCTCAGTCTAATTTTGAGAAATTAGAACTTATAATGCTTCAAGATAAAAAAACCTAAATTCTGCAGTTTTTTTGCAGTTGCTTGCAAATCAGCTTTGGGTCTTGCCTGGTGATGAAAGATTAGAGTGCAGCCTCATGTTGTAATTCTGTGAGTTTTAGTCCAGAAACGACATTTCTAGGGTCATTTAAAGACCAGCTGCACTGGAATCCCGTTCGGATCATAAGTAAAGTTCTGCTGGACAGAGATTCCCTTTACTGCAAGAACTATTAATTGTTCCTTCCTCTTTATTCAATAAACTTTTATATTCAATAAGGTAGCTAGAAAAGCTACTTTAAAATGTAGTTACTAACAAATTATACAGTACTACTTACTGCAGTGTAGGTCTAATCTTGTTGGCTTCATCAGGAGTAGAATCAGCTTTAAAATTGCAAAATCCTTCCTTTTTGTGTTGAATTAACACAGCTATACATTTTAAATTGATATCACATTCTCGGCATGAACAATCTACAAATCTGACATATTTTGCTCATACATATAATTCATTTTCTGTAACTATGACTGCTTCCAGCAAAATCTCATTGTAAACCAATAAATAACACACACACAAAAAAAGTAATTCATGATAACCAAAATAATTAAATAGTAGGAGCAGGTTAAAGATCAGCATTCATTTTTCAAATTAAATTTAAAAGTCTGCAGTAGTTACTTAGAAGATTGGCAAGTTTTACAAATAGCATCACCAAGCCTTTTAGAGAGAAACACAGAGGCATTAGGATGGAGTCATTAGGCAATACATTTATTTTGAAGCCAATTAACCTTTTGTCAGAGAAATGTCGGAGCTGTAATGGTTTCAGCAGTGGAGGTCAGCCTGTAACAGAGGCACGTATGACAGTGATTATGCTGTCTGACATATGCTGTAGACTGAGAGTACAGCTGTGGAATGAGAATCTGCCTTCGTTTGTATTCTGCTCTGCATTTTCAGGGAGCAGGCAATCTTGACCTATCCATTTAGGTTATTAAAGCTTCTATTTGGAAGTGTCCTGCAGGAAGGTGAAATCTGGGGGAGATAAATGGCTGCTGCTCACTGTATCCAGCCACTTCCATCATTTGATGGACTGCCTGAAACAGGCTGCATTGCCACATCCTCATGAAAATAGAGATGAATTGGGCAGGAAACAATTCTCTAAGGCAAAGCAACTCTGTCATCTTCCTTTTTGCAGCATATAATTTAATTGTTAGCCAAGGTAGACAGCTGACTCAGGGGCCTTTCTCTAATGGCTTCTCCACCATCTTCCATTTGCTAAGAAATTATTTCAGTTTATTTACTTACAAGGTAACTTTGTTTGACAATGAGAGATGTCACTTCAATAAGCTCAGCTGGCTGCCACAGCTGTGCCATGACTTACCTTCCAGGCGATTTTGTTTCCTTTAGTATCATGATCAAGGGCAATTGGGAGGTCTCCTCGCTCATAAAACTTGCGAAATACTGTGGGCTTTGGTGGTCTTTCTTTAAATGCTCCTGCAGATGGGGGCCTTCTTACCTTAAAAAACAAGACCAAACAAAACAAAAACCCCCACAGTTCAGTGGTAATATATTTTTAGAAAAAGCCTAATTTATATGGCTCAAAACAGAAACAGATAAGAAAGAATAATAAAGTTGATCTCCAAAATTATAATTTGCTTTCTTCTTCATATGTTATATTTCCCTTCATTGAAAGTACTAGGGCTACTTCAGCAATGACCTACAGGTTTTGTTAATTGCTGGGTTTTTTTTAACTACCACTTTCAGATTGTCCCATAAAACCTGTTTCTATTTCAAAGTAGCCAACTCCATTACTGGAGCATTTTTAAGCAGAACACCGAGAACATCACTGACACCATATTGACATTATGCAGTAGAAGAGGTGGAAAATTAATCATTTCTTCTTTTTCTGTTTGTTTCTTTTTAGAAGTCATTTGACCCAACTTCTGTCTAACTGTCCTCAAATTCCATTGTCCTTCCCTGGCCATTACCTAATCTCTTCACTGTATCCCTTCCTCAGCTACTGCAGATCTGGCTTTCATATGACTTCCAGTCCTTCAGTGTTCATGGCTGAAGCACTGGAAGAAATGAAGGAAAGTCTTCTCTCAGACCTCTCTTCTGTGTTTGTGAAGAAATTTGATTTAGCTCCACCTAGTTCCTTATCTGAGTTATTGCTGGTTAGCATATTGCGTAGCCTGAGTGCCTGAATGACAGTGTAATTCCAAAATGCACAAGTGTGAACTTTTTTCTCAGACAAACATAGTAGTAACAACAGCTAACAAGTGGCACTAAAGTAATAGAATTCCAAGCACTTATAAGAAATCTATTGTTTAAGCTAATTAACACAGCTAATCTCAGATGCTAAAAGAGACTGAGAGCGCTAAACTAATCTCAAATGTCCTTGACAACTGACTTTTCCCTTAAAAACTCCTGGTTTTGTAGCCATACTTCTGGGACAAGAACTTTCTACAATTCCTGCATATCTCTTTTGTCAAAAATACCTTTTTGACTTGCTATCTTTTATAACACAGGAAGTGTCATTTTCAGATAACTTCAAGGATCATAAATCATACAGAGTAATTTACATTGTTCTATTTGTCTGTCTTCAGTCACTCTTATGTCAGTTTCTAGCAGTACAAATGTTCAACTTTCTGGTGAACAGAATGCAAACATATAACATCCTGTGTTTCCTTTGCACTATTCTGTAATTTAACTACTAACTACAGATCCAAATCTGGCTTGGCATCCTTTACTTCCAAAGTATTTTGACATAATTTTTCATTGGCTGAGGTAGAGGGGTCCTCCAGTGGTATGCCTACACTGTACTTTGCTAGAAATTGCTCAAACTAGGGCTACTAAGCTGTGACCTATTGTTGCGTATAACTATCACTGATAGACCATGTCTAGTGAAAATAGATTTGATATGCATAGCTGTAACTGTGTTTAGTAAACACATCTGCAGCAGTTGAGAGTAATGCTCCAACAGAAGCATTTCTAACCAATGTAAATAAATCTATGTTTACTGTTCCATGGGGGAGCAATTTGTTCTGTGCTACCAATATAAGTACTTTCACTTCTTGTTAATTTTTTTTTTTTTTTTTTTTTTTTTTTTTTTTTG
>NDXB01001070.1:23315-79538 GCA_002631895.1 Agapornis roseicollis
TTTTTTTTTTTTTTTTTTTCTCCTCTTAGAAGATGATTTTGTGTGATTTTAGATTTTGAGAAAGACTGCAAAATCTTCCTTTTCCTCTCTTCTGCCCATTTTTCTTATCTACGTTTGGACTGTATAAGAGTTTTTGAGTGTTTTTAATATTCATCAGGGTCACAAGCCAAACCACACTACTGATCTCTGTGGACATTTTGTTCCTTACAGCTTCACCCCCTTTCACTCTTGTGGCCTCATTCCTTGTCCTTGCTTTTGTTGCTCTTTCCCCAGGGAGGCCTCTCTCCATCTTGGATACATTTCTTCTAAACTGGGAACTTTATCCTTTAGATTTTACCCTTCTGCAAAAGAAAGAGCTTAGAAATTCCTTAGCTATGTAAAAACACAAGCCAAAGTCTAGAATGCCTTCAGTGATGTAACTGATGTCATCTGATTCTCTGAATTTTCCTGACAAGGACAGGGAAATGGGACTAGGCATGCCAACATTAAAATAAAATCTTTTACGAAATCTCTGCTTCCCTGCATGCTTTTTCTCCTCTTTACTTATAGAGGCATATCCAATATTGTTGAGAAATACTAAAGAGGAAAAATAAACATATTCTGTATGACTCAACCTGAAAAATTATATCATACCTTACATTCATAATCCCAAAATTAGAAATTGCACTGATTTAGTGTTCCTGGAATCACCATTATTATGAAGGAAACGTGTTCAGTGTTTCAAATGAGCACATAGCTCACATTTTTAGGGTAATGCTTTCAATGTACATGTGTGTATACATTGAAGAAAACAGAAGGAAATTTATTCATTAACAGTATTTCATGAGCAGAATTTTGAATAATTTAATACTTATATTTTCTGATTTCCTGCTTTTCTGAGGATCACTTTTAAACAGGATATTGATTCTGTTTACAAAAAAAGAGCCAGTTTATTAGCATAAGATTGGAGTTGTGCCCAGATAGAAATATGTATTCCCTTGCAGCTATCTGCCTTATATTGGAGCTAAATACTGAGGTTCACCCACCATCCACAAATAGTATCTGACTTTAAAGAATTCTTGGGACTTCCTTCTAATTTTTCTTTCTCTATATTCTTGGTAGATTTTTCTCTAGAGATTACTGATATGTAGACTGATATCTGCTGAGGGTCTGGTCCAGTGCAGTTAAAATGTCTAGGTTCTTAGTAGGAATTCCAAGGCTCTAATCCTGACCTGTGGAAATTAGCCCATATTTTATCACTGGTATCACTCCCTATGGAGTTAGGCCCTTTCCAAAAAGAGGATCTGTTGACACCATATGTGCAATCTGTATTATTTACCTCCTAATATACTTGTTCAGTGACTTACTCCTTTGTCACTTTATTTTGCCCTTACTTAACTGGAAATTTGAGTTTATCTCGCGTGGATGAATGGTTAGTCTGTGTGATGTTGTTTATTTTTCAGTATCTCAGAAAAAGACACAAGTGTGAAGCAGTATGTGCGTATAGAACACAGAGAAAAGTGATGGTGGGGTTAGGTGGTCCACTGACACAACCTGATTTATGGGATTTCAGTGAAAAGTACCTAAATATCTTAGCAGATTGAGGCCAAACACAGTACATATGTTACAATGCATGTTTTGCTGGAGCATAGAATTGAACCTTGATTTGTATAGCTAAAACTGCTACCTTAAACTACTTGTTTTCTCTCTATAAGCTGGCTGATTCACTTTAAGTTATTTGAACTTAATTTGAGGTAGGAACTGATTCATTTGAATGGTCTGAATGTACCAATTTATGCAGGAATGCACGTATGACCACAAGAAAAGTAAATAGTGGATTGCAACAAATTTACATTGCAAAGACCAGAGAGCAAATTCGATCTGCTGTGGTGTGTCTGAGTTCAGCTGTATTGGCTGGAGTTTAATTTGGGGAAAAAATAAGTTTCTCATAAGTATGATTAAGCAATGCAATAGAGCACTTGATATCTTTCTGGTAAATGACTGATCATGTACAAAAACTCCTCAGTCTTCTACCATCACAAATAATTTAAATTCCATCATTCTTTGGGGTTTTAAAATTACTTCCAGTATTTCTAAAAAGGGGCTGTTGACTAGAGATGAGCAAGCAGCCCTCCTCTTGAGATAAAACAGATTCTTTGGCTTGCAGTCCCTAATTCATTTGTCTTGCAATCAGTCACAGTGGAAATATCTTCATAATTTTTTGAATCAAATGTTCGTAACAATGAATGAAAAAATCAACCATGTGATACCCACTAATTGCTCATTTGCTTGCTAATGTCATTGTGAGACACTCTGAGAACACTCAATTCACGGTATCCTCACATGTCTGTGGTTGTTTTAACAACTTGTTTACAGACTTCAAAATACTATGTAAATTAACCAGTGCATTACTCCATCCTTCATGTTCCTGCTTCCCTTCAAATCACTAAAAGCTCTTTAATACCTTTCACCATGCGGGCTGGCAACAAATCCATAGATATATCAATCAAATTGTTCCATGGCTCAAATTCTAGAGAAACATCGTATTTCCAACAACTACCTTTATAAAGAAATGCACTTAGCCATCCTCTTTTCTTCTAGCAAAGCCCCATTTTCAACCTCATCATTTTTGTGCTTTACTCTGTTAGTTTCTAAGCCCTGTGCTCATGAAGATGTTTCACAGTTCTCCTGAAGTTGTGATTTGTATCAGCTGCCAATCTGTGCTTCTTCCTACTCATCTTTTGTATTATTCACTCTCCACCCCAGCCTCAAACCCCACTTTTGAATCTTTTACAAACTTAACTGTGTCTCTTTCTGCTTCTTATTGATCCTCATGACGATCTCCCTCTAATGTGATGATTGTAATAAATGAGACTGTGCAAAGGCTAGGTGGAGTCTGATGAGCAAAACTGGTGTATCTACCATCTCTGTGCTTGATCCTATTTCCATTCCAGCTTGAGAAAAATCTGTCATTGATTTTAGTACAGCAAGGTCAATATTAATTCTCCATGTATCTGTATTTATAACTCTGCATTTCTGATGGTGAATTTTCCTCCTTCTGAGACAGCAGCTGTATCTTTGACCTTGTTACTACAGCATCTTTGCAAAAGAGCCAAACCAGGGTTTGGGATCTCATCTCTATTGTAGTAGAATCATAGGATCATTTGTGTTGGAAAAGACCTTCAAAATCATCAAATCCAGCTGTAACCCTAACACTGCCAAGTCCACCGCTAACCCTGTCCTTGTGTGCCACCAACACCAGAGACTGGGATAGAGTAAGAAATGGGGAAAGGTCTGATGCTGACTGTGTCTATACATAATATTGTGATCCTCTCATCAGTTTGCAGTGACAACGCAGTATCATAATGCTCCTACTGGTTTTGTTTTGTTTTGTTTTAATTACATGACTTGGCGTTATTTACTAATTACTCTGGGAAGGTTCCCTGAATTTAACTTAACAGCATCATCCTGCTTTGTAGCTAAGCAGGGCAGATATAATACCATGTGAAATAAAGGAAGACGTAATTCTCCTGAAAATATAGCAGAAAATGAACTGGATTCTAGGAGCCTGACCTGCAAGAATCCCTCAAATCAAAGGTTCCTTCTGTAAAACTTGAAGAGCTGAGCCTGTGGGCTACATACATATAGTTAATTTTGATCTTATATTGGCCACCACTGCAGAGCCTGAATCTTCAGGTCTGTGTGATCCATAGCAAGTCAGGTGCCGAGGCATTGAAATGGGTTAGAATGTGGAGGAGTAGGTGCAATGCTCTTATCTACTTAATGGATTTGAATCCACCTCCTACAACATCCAAAAGTATATATATCCCAAATGATGAACAGGATACTCAGAAGTGAAGGAAAGCTTTCTCAGTGCCTCCCATTGAAACTGTTCCTCTTTGCAAAGAGCAGTTAAATGTTCAATAGGCCAGCAAACATATCCTGTGACTTACTGGTCAGGTCACTTTTCTTGGAGGGTGGAAATGAGGCTCCTGTTCTGCTTCAACCTTGTGGACCAGCACAACATCTGGAGAACAAAACGCTGTGCATCTTGTACAAGGGGGGTCCTCAGTAGAGTGTGGGGCCTAAATACAGATGGGTTTGAGCAAAGGCAAGGTGCAGAATTGAGCAGCAGCAGATGCAATCTAGCCTTGGCTGGTGCTGCTGCTCAGCAGTCTCGTTGATGACTCAGGACATGGTGAAACCACTTTTCTGAATCCAAATTAAAAAAGTGGCTTTTATGACAAGAGGAGGTTCTCTCTCTCTAATCTGTTCACAAAGTAGAACATTAACTGGCTGAATATCATACTCTCATAATATCAGTGTCATCTTCTTTCATGTTCAAAGCACAGGTTTTACATGGTGAAAACTGAGAGGCCTTGCTGAATAGAAATGGGAACATTTTAGAGCATTAATTGACTTACAGGGTGAGAACCTGACCCCAAGCATTTGGATTCGGCATTTTGTTCTTGGCTGGTTATAATTCTTTTTGTATCAGGTGAAGATGACCTATTTTTCTAGTGGCAAGATTTGAATCTCTAGAAAACATACTGTTTTTGTCAAATAAACAAGACCTTCCTCCTGCTCTGAAAAGTTATTTTCATGCTTACAATATGGCCAGCTGCTTTAATTAAAAACCCCAAAACTGTGGTTTTGTAGATCATATGCGAATCATACACAGGCAAAAATAAGCCAAGTCTCTGCAAATCCAGGATCTCATCCTACCCCTGCTTTGTAAGGTGATATGAAGGCTTATTTTCAAGAAATTTATTTAGACATATGGTGGTTACACATGTTAAGACTGGGACTGAAAGGGATGTTACTGAGCACATGCTCAGACTGCTGCCTCAGTGGACACATAGGAGTCAGTCAATGCTCACAAAAACAGGCACTTTTGTACTTCGAAAGGGATTATTGGCACAATTCTAGGTGAACAAAGATGTTGCCTAAAAGCTAAGAGAAAGCTCACCAGTGAAGACACAAAAGACAGGTTCTCAAATGCAGCTGTGTAGATTTGGTACCTAACTTCAGTTGATGCGCGTGTAAAAATCCCATGGTGGATGCCCTGTTCTCTTTGTTTGGGAGGAGCCTTATTGCTGCCGTGGTGTCATTCCACAGATCATCTTTAAAACAACCAGTACTATGACCTTGGGAAATCTGAAGGTCTTAATGGTGCAGAGATGTGCCATCTTAGTTTGCACATAATAAAATAATTTAGGCTGGAAGGGCCTGCCAGGCTCTAGTTTAACACAGAGTAAAAATTGAATAACATTTTCAGTGTTATGTATAATTATAAACTAGTTCTCATCATCATAATTCTGTGAATGTTAGATTTACGAACAAACAGAACCTTTCTGGAACTGGGGCCCATGTTCACATCAGCCTATTGTTAAATAGTCTAAAAGACACCAATGGGTATTGCTGAGGAAAATAAAGATCTATAAAGAATATAAAGAATCGGTGAGCAACTCCGGGACATGCTGGACTGTCAGCTACATACTGCATTAATACCACAAGTAGAGAACTACTGTTACCAGTAAGAGGATCTGTGAGAAAATAAAAACTTCTCTGTGCTTGGTGTTATTGGTTGTTGTCTTCGACAGATAATAATATTTAATATCTGCTATGATGGTGCTTTTGTGGCACTGCATTTCAACTTTTTCCTTATGCTTTTTCCCCCTGGGCCTTTATCTTCATGGACTCATTTCTCAGTTTTAAACATTTGCATTTTCTTTTGGTTAAAATTCATCCTGGCTGTGCTGCTTTTCTTTTGCTGCACACACAGGATTATATCATTCTCACTGTACCTCACCACAGCAAGACATTTTGGTGCCTCTTCCAGCACTCTGAATTGAATTCTTCTGCTGTGTGCTGCTGGGAACAGGTTTCTGTCGTGCCCCTGTGGTGTGCTCAGTGTGTGTTGTGAGCTTCCTGACAGGCTCTTCCCTGTTTTCCTGGTGTATTTGCATTATAACCGTGCAGAAAAGGTGGCCTCACTGCTACTGTGTGTTCATTTGTTCCTTTGTGTCTTAAGAATATGATTTTTTATTTATGACTTAATATCAGTCTATTTATGGAGAAGGCTGCATGGACACCTCTTAGCAGCCTTCCAGTATCTGAAGGGGACTATAGGGATGCTGGGGAGGGACTTTTCCTTAGGGACTGTAGTGACAGAACAAGGGGTAATGGGTTGAAACTGAAACAGGAGAGGTTTAGACTGGATATAAGGAAGAAATTGTTTACTGTGTGGGTGGTGAGGCACTGGAATGGGTTGTGCAGGGAGGTTGCGAGTGCTCCCTCCCTGGCAGTGTTCAAGGCCAGGTTGGACAGAGCCTTGGGTGACATGGTTTAGTGTGAGGTGTCCCTGCTTATGGCAGGGGGGTTGGAACTAGATGATCTTAAGGTCCATTCCAACCCTAACTATTCTATGATGCTATGATTCTGTGGTGGCATCTCTCTGTGCTTGTGATGGCCTTTCATTGCTTCAGATATTTCAATTTCTAAATTTTATTTTATATTAAATTTTATTTTAATTTCCATAGCTCCTGTTAGAGAAACTTCAAGTGTGCTTTTAAATAAAAGTGCGTCCTTGTAACTTAGTGCAGAAGTTCCCTAGCTTGCCTGTACATTGGCCACTGGACACTGGAATCCTTTCTGTTTTTAAATGAATTTTCACAGTGCCTGAAAACTGAATGCCATCTGTTGCAAAATGGTTTTTTACTCTTTTTTTAGTAATTACATATCATTATAGTGCTATTGAAATGCAACCTGACTAAGCATTTTATTAGTACTTTGCCACTTAATTAACATCTATTCCTGAAAACAGTCCCCACACTGAGATTTACTCCACTTAAGCACCCATCCTCGTGAAATGGAGCTCCCCATTTGAAGCAATATTTGACATTCTGTTGAATTGTATCTTGAAAGCCACTTATTTAGTGGCTGAGTACCTGAAATTATTTTAAACAGCCTCTGCTTATGCTTTCTGCAGGAAAATTGCAGAGATTGCACAAATAAAATTCTCGACAATAATTCACATTCTCATCTGGGTGAAGGACTTTCAGACAGAAAGCCAGTGAATTGTGGAGTGCTCGGATTGTTCTGGTGCTAAATCAACAGTTGTATCATTCTCATGGTGCTGCTGCATGTGTCCTGTCATTTGGTCTCTTCCTCTCCTGATCCATGCAGTATGTTGCAAGTAGTGTAAGCTGGCATAACCTGCAGCTGTTGGCATTTCCCAGGCATACACACAGAGTATGGGAGAGCAAGGATGGGCAAATAGGTTTCTATTTGTAATTGAAATGGAGGCTGTTTTATCCAGTTTTTGGTGGAGGAGTGCTGGTTATGCAAGATAGAGCTCTAAAGAGTTCTGGAGCTCTGTAGGATTTCTGGGAATTAGGGATAATGATGCAAGATTACTTAGATCTTCCTGCATACAGGAAAGATGTGTCATGATTTCCTTCTATAAACTGCAAGCTTAATGTTGCAAGCTGACAGTCTTCCACATTCCTCTTCCTTTATAAATTTCAGATGGAGGAATTTAGCAGCGTACATGGAGAATGTGGTTTCAGAACTGAAGTTTGGCAGGACTTGATTCTGTGCAAGCCATATGTGAGCCATGACAGAATCATTCACAATGAATGACACTGATTTCTCATCAGAGTTATTCTTTGGTCATACTTCTATATTTCTAGTCCATGAGATCATGGTGGAGGGGAACTTGGTGTTTGGAGAGATAACCTGCTGCTGTGTTCCTCTGTGGGAGGTCGCCATCATTCAAGTGTTCTGGATTTCCGTCAACCATTTGAGCTCACAGCTCACATCTATCTTCTTTGGTGCAGTTGTGGCTGTCTTGCACCCCTGCTACACTTGCTAACATCTGGCAGGAAGACAGGTCTAAAGGCTGAGGGTGAAAGTCCTTCCAACCACTCCAGCAGGGTTCGGCTGGGCTTGTTGCTTAGTGCTATAGGTGCTGGTTCTGTCTAAACTTTGGGCTTGGGCTTTATGAGGGCTGTTTCATGGGAGAAAAATTGCTTCACAGACCCATGCAGGGAACTATGAATATTTCCACTCTGGTCATACATGAGGTGTCTGCACAAACTAATTCTTACCTCCAGGATTTCACATCTCAGGCTTAATCATAGAATCCCAGACTGGTTTGGGTTTGGATTTGAAAGGACCTTCAGATCATCCAGTTCCAACCAACCCTCTGCCAGGGGCATTCACCAGGGCAGGACAAGCACTACCATCAGGTGGATGTTACCGGCTGTGACTTGATTTCCTGTGGAAAACAGCTCAGGCTGAGGAGTTCACTGGGGATGAGATGTGTGAAAAATTACTCATTGGTGTAGGTGTTTGCAGGATTGAGCAGTGTGAGGCTTGGCAGAGCTGGCTGTTCTCAGCCTTTGACTGGGAGCTGCATCTGTTCACTGATGGGACTAAACTCCAAGTTCACAGCTGGTCTGTAATAACCCTTAACTAACACTGTGAAGGTAATAACTAGTCTTCCCCTGGCCCCCCCTTCCCCTCCTCTGCAGGTGTCCGATGTGGTTATTTACACCTGTGAAGAGTGAGTAAGAAAGTAGGTATAAAATGCTGCCAATCTGGTTTGGCAGTGTTTAACAGCCTTGTAAACCCGTGTTCAAATTTTCAGGTGGAAGATTGGGTTCTCTTTCAAGTGTTCTTTTTTTCCTTTGTAATTGTTTTAATCCTCATCTTTTTTTCACTCCTGTGTTGCTCTCCTGAAGGGAGCATCCAGGCTGATCACGCAACGTGATGCTGCAGCAGGGAATTCCTTACGAGAGACTAACTTAAAAATGAGTTAGGAAATCTTGTGATTTCATCAAATGCTCCACGAGAGCGCTGTGAGCAAAGTGACACGCACAGGAAGTCCTTTGGGAGTATGGCAGATCATTGGAACTGTATTTTCATTAGGAAAATGTACTTGCTTCTTATATCTGTGCAAATATGTAGCATTATCAATTCTAACGCTCTCATGAGACCGTTCCTCACTCAGCCTTGCCAGGATCACCAGAGGGATTTTTGCAAGAGTAAGGATCATAAGACTGGACTGGCTGCTGTCCATTGACCTCTTTCTTACCAGTTTGCTGATTGCTGTTTTCTTAAGCATTTGCCCCAGTTCAAAATGTGAGAGCTCCTCTAAGATGGAAGAAAATTGAGAGGTGCCTGATGGAGAAAAGAATTCCGGTCATTTATTTTGTTTTGTTGCTTTTCACAGAGTGTTTTTGTTCTGTTTGTAAGAAAAGTGTTCTCTGGAGTGAGGGTTAAATGGATTCTTGACACTTGATTCCTTACCCTGCCTGCTGACTCACCATTTCGCTGGCACACAGCCATGGTATGGTTGTGGAGTGTGTTTACTGAGTGCTTGAATCCCAAATGGAGTGCTGTTGGATTTTCTCATGCTCGAAATGGTTGGGAAAGGTTTTAGCCTCTCAGATCAGCCATATCGTAGCCTATTTCTTTAAAGTTCAGTTTGATTTTTCAATGGATTTTTAGAGAAGGTGGATTTAAGATACCCCATTTAGAGAGGGCTAGTGTCTTTGTGTTCTAACTAGTTACAGCCATCTATGGAAGATGAATCCTACCAGGTCTAACATGTTTTGGGGTATTTCTTTCCAACTGCCATCACACTAGCAGCCAGGAAAATAAGTGTATCCATTTTATCCTGTTACATGTAAATACATGAAAATCATAATCCCTTATTTCTCTGGTCTGATGAATGCAGGCACAGCGTGGTGCTGGGGGTGCTATGGGTGTTATGATTGCCTTGTCCGTTGCTTTTTTCGCATGGCCTGGTCCTTGGCATAAGGAACTTGTAGATTGCTGTGTAGTTAACAAGTTACATTGCTTCAGGTGTCATTCCAGGCCACCGCCCTGTGCAAAGGAGTGATGAAAGGTCATTATGGCAAGAAAACCCACAGAGGGCTGGACTGCTGATACTAATCAAGGCTTGCTTTCAGAAGTAAAGGGAGGATCAGGGTTAAGCAGTTGCTGACTCCAAACCCCACACTGTAACCAGTGGGCATGCTGCTGCCGACCAGCAGAGCTGATCTGACCTTCACCCTAGAAGCAGGAGGGGATCCCTGGTAGCTCGGCTGGCAGGGGTTTGGAGCTGTTGCTCATTACAAGCCTAATGGGCAGAAAGTGGACTTGGAGAGAATTGTATGCCAAAGTCTGAGTCCCTGACAAAAATTCTGCTGCAGCTGCATACAAGATAAACAAATGAGAGGGTAAGATAATGCAGATCTTGAATAATTAGTCATGGGAAGAGTTTTCTATGAATGCCTTTATCCATTTAATGAAGCTCGCGTAGAACATGAATACCCTGGAGAGCCGGGTAGGCAGCATGTGTAATCTCTAACCAGAACGCTGGCAGGACAGCAGTATGAAATTGCTGATCTTTTTTGAGTAATGGAAATTGTAGCACTTATTTACAGACACATCAGAAACACATTTCTGGATGACTGTGAATAACTTACTTCTAGATGATAGTAATTAACTTAATCCTAACAAGTCAAGATTGATGCTTAGTGTTTAAATCATTTTTCATTATAGAAACTAATGCTAGTGCAGCTTTTAATCTACCATCTTGGGAGGCAGTGGTAGTCCATAGCCCTTGTTTCCAACATGACTCTTAGTTGCAAAAAGCATTTTCACTTCTCTATAGTTGTTCAGAAACATATGTCTATGACCAACACATAAAATAAGTTTCACAGGTTTTACATAGTCATCCAGAACCCAAGGTGGTAAATGTGACCAAAGAGTTTAGGAGGGCTAAAACCCAGCAGACATGTCTTACTACTAACAGGAGTCAGGGACCTAGAAGGAACTGAACTCAGTAAGATCACCATTGAAGTTGGTGGCTTTTGACTTGGATTTGCTCAATTTGTTCAAGTAACACCAGTGCCAGGAAGTGATAAAGGAAACATGACACAGTTTAGCTTAGGATTTTTAAGTTACTAAAAAATAAACTGTTTCCTTTTCCAGAAATGAAAATTCCATTCTTTCTCCCATAGTACTTTTGACTGAAAATTATTGTGTCAAGCCAGACAGACTTAATAGTTGGAGTTCAATGAAGTTTCTAATGGTTCTATTTTTATTATACATTTGTAATAAGCAAATTCTGTAAAACCAAGGAAAAAGTATAAATTAAAGCAAAGTGGTGCTAGCACAATGCAAATGGTTTGCACTCTGGAGTGGTCTGTTATTCTGGCTTTCTGAGTAACCTGGAACTCTTTCCGTGCTATGACTGTGGATTGGTTTTGAGGTCAAGTCAGAAATCAGTCATGAAGAGATGCATTATGTTTTATTAAATTTTATCATCTTTCATCATGAAAAACAATGCATGAGGGAGGGCTGAATTCCTGATGTTACAGGCCCAGAATGTCAGCCTCTGATTTTCTCCTCCTCACCCAAACTATCCCCTAGTCCGACTTTCGAGACTTGATTTGCTTTGAGCTCCCACAGTCTTTATGATGGTGTCAGTCTGGTTTTCTCACATGCTTTTATGTCAGAACCTCTCCCTGTTTTTTCCATATGTAATATTGTTTCTCCTACTCAATACCCAAAATGGGAAATTGGCATGTTTTAATATATGTGGAGCTTTGACCTATTTGAGTACTGTTTATATCTTTGGGACTAATACCTGCCTTTGCTTTTATACATCCAATTCATAGACTAGTCTTTTGTCCTCTTGTCCTTTTTTATATAGAATCATAGAACAGCTAGGGTTGGAAAGGACCTTAAGATCATCCAGTTCCAACCCCCCTGCCATAAGCAGGGACACCTCACACTAAACCATTTTGTCCAAGGCTTTGTCCAATCTGGCCTTGAACACTGCCAGGGATGGAACATTCACAGCTCCTGGGCAACCCATTCCAGTGCCTCACCACCCTCACAGGAAAGAATTTCTTCCTTATACCTAACCTGAACTTCCCCTGTTTAAGTTTGAGCCCGTTACCCCTTGTCCCGTCACTACAGTCCCTAACAAATAGTCCCTCTTCAGCATCCTTAATGGGTTCCCCTTCCATGTAGTCTGTTCATGTATTAATTTACAGCAAGAGGGACTAACATCTTGCTTTCAGAAACCTTGGCTTGACAAAATATTTGGGTGGATTTTTTCATTTTAAAGAATTTTTGCTTTCCTTTAAAGATTTATTATTTAAAATGAAAAGTTTATGCTGGCAATCTATGTTAAGACCAGAGCCTATCAATAAAACTGCTGGATAGAAACAGTGTTATACCCATCATGTATCCATTGCTTACAGTCCAGTGCAAGCTATGGTAAGTTAATTCCTGGCAAGAACCACCACAATAAATAATTGGATTTGCTGATACTGAAGCAAGACTAAATTGCTCAATCCTCTGCTCTAAATAGCTGACCACAGTTTTTATTAACGGTGCCTGTCAGATTAAAGCTAACCAATATAATTGCTAGGACAGTGTTGCTGTCCTTTGAATCAAATGTAGATCGTTTTTTCAGACCTTGTTGTATAGGTGGTTCGGCTAACACTGGCTCCCTACAAAAATATCCCTCTTTTTAGAATCATAGAATGGTTTGGGTTGGAAAGGACCTTAAGATCATCCAGTTCCAACCCCCCTGCCATAAGCAGAGACACCTCACCCTAAACCATGTCACACAAGGCTTCGTCCAATCTGGCCTTGAACACTGCCAGGGATGGAGCACTCACAGCCTCACTGGGCAGGTAATCACTGGTGGAAGTAATTTGCAGTTACTCTTCTAATCATGGGAGATACATGATTTGAAATAGCATTCATGGATGCTACAGCCAAGCTATTGCCTTGTATACATGAGAGCCCGTGGTGTCTATAACCATGCAGGACCACACTGTGACTCAGCATTACATGGTACCAACAGGGTTGGGCTAAATCTCGGCCTCCCTGGAAAATACCACCTTAATATCAAATTCCTCCATGGGGAGCTGAAATACTGTGTACAATAGCTGGTTCTGGAGAGGTATGCTTTGGATGGCATTCAGGTATTAAATAGTGGAAGCGATAATGGTGGACAAGGTGTCCTAGAAGTTCTTGTTGATTTTCTTGGATTTGATAATGAAATGATAGACAGATGGATCAGAATGCATGATTTCAGACAGTTCTTATGCAGTGTCTTTTAATGCCCTGGTTTTTGCCCTTCAAAAGTTTTAACTTCTCTTTTAAAAAGCCTGTTGTACGCCTGCTTCCTTTGGGAAGGCCAAAATCTGTGAATAGCTTTATCATATATAATACAAGGGTCTGTGGCTACTACTTATCACATTAATTCTGACTGTGTAAAATTGAAGGTCACCGCGTTGAAATGAAGTTTCAATGTTTTTATTCAAAGCAGCTTCTCACAATGTATAAATACTGCATATTAACACACATGAAAAATACAACTTCTAAGGCACCCAGAAATGTGTCCATACACTAGTTACAGGACCATCAACAAATAAATTGTGTACAATTTGATCTAGACAGTCAATATTTCATATATCAGAAGATACAAGTCCCTCAGTACTGTACCAGTTTCAGAAAATATTTACAACACTGTGACATAGGGGTGCCTGTACCCTTATAGTATTATAATATGTACTCATTGTTACAAATATTAGAAACTGTTTTAGTCTGTTCCATGGCATTTTGACAAAATAACTTAAGGGGCTAATTTGCAAAGTTCTACAATTAATTCTTTGTGCAAGTTCTGAAAATAAAGTTACATTGACATAATTTGTGAATTTTTGGTTCTTTGCTTCATCTCAAGAGGTTTGGTAATAAGCCTTACCAATAGACATGCCATCCTATCTGAACATCACTCCTTTCCCTATAGGTCCGTGGATGCATCTTTCCCCCTTACGCTTGACATGGATGAGAATGCAGTGTTTGTAGCAGAAAGAGACTGATCTTCTGTATAAATGTCAAACCAGTTCACTGGTGAAGGAACTAATGCTTTGTTAAAATAATGCAATTCTTTGGTCCTTTTTTTTTATGGAAGGCATAATATTTTTATTCACTAAAAACTGAAATCCCGTCTGTGAGTAAGCAAGATAGTGAATGACTTTCAGTGTAGTATTTAAAGTAGCAGTAAAGAGATTTAATATGGCTTAAAACATACGGTTAATTGGGCAGACACAGATAACACATGTAGGATACTGAGTACCCAAATGTACTATAAGATTGTCTATAAGTCTCTTATGTAAACTTCTTTAGTGTCTCCTAAAAAGCGCTGGCTTTAGCCAGATTTGACTTTTATAGACCCAGCCACACAAAGCCTGAGATAAACTACTGTGGCTGGGAGCACAAATGCACAGTTTATATATAACAAAGCCCATGCTGACAAGTCTACCTATGTTGTTTCAACACCAACCCGTATTACCCTTTTCACAGGAAAAACTTAAGGCCCTGTACTCTAATTTGCTAACTTTCTTACAGCAATTATTTGGGGAAGTCCTTAGCACTACATAAGCAATTTATGTAGCTTTAAAGATTTTTTGTACCTAATGGTAAGGCTTATTCACAAATGCAATAAAACTACATTTTAAAACTGTAAAGGCTGGCAAAATAATAAAAAAACCCAAACCAAAACAAAATAAAACAAACCCCAACCAAAATTGTCTGTTTATCCCTACCATTAAAAGAGCATTTTATTCTAATGAAAAACTATTGGCACAAAACCATTATATTAGAGATTAAAAGAACAGTTAATAGTAGTGAAAAAGATTGCCTAAAACGCATACCCTAACCTACCACAGAAATATAAAAGTTTATATTCTGAAAATATATACTGTATTAAAGTTTGTAAGCTTATTCATTTAAACAGAAATGTAATGAAATAGTAATTTAAGCAACACTTATCTACAGCAAAAATATACATGCAGGACAACACAAAATAAATTGCTTACCTTTAATATCTACAAATGTAAAACTGTAGATTTTTAAAGATTGTACAAAACAATTTACACAAGAATAAAATAACATACTTAACAACAAATTGCATTTATAATCTTAAATACTGTGAATATTAGTAAAGGTACCCAGACTAATATGTACAGTACATCTAGGTATCTGAATACCTAGTAAGGACAGAAACACAAGAGAAAATTCATTTCTGATCTTTAAATACTGGAAAAGAAGCTTTTGACATTGTTATTACTCTTTTTGGAAGGGAAAATAAGAGTCCATGAAAACTAGACTGTAACTGTATAGATATGAATAATTAAAAATGTTAACTATGGTTAGCGCTTGCTTTAATGGAAAAATAACTGTGGAAAAATAACTGTAGAAAAATGTATTTCAACCATTCCTTCGTCATAAAAAATGCTAAGATGCTAAGATATAGATATCTGAAAATTCAGATGAAATGATGCAGTTCAAAGGTCTTAACAACTTATGATTCTTCTCTGAAAATCTCATCTGGAAAGCATACCTTCACATTGCTGAGCAGTTTCTCTATATCTGTCTGCAAAACCCAAGTACAGTATTAAAATAAACTTCCTAATGTCTTACTAGCACATGACTAGGAGTTATGGCTCTCTGAATAGGCATAAAGGAAATGAAGGAAACCGAAGAATCATGGTACTTTCCATTGCTTTTTTCTTTTCTTTTTCTAAAGTCATATGCTGGACTGTGTGAGCATATGTTCTGCATGTGAGTGGTTCCCATTTGAGTAACCCCTCTCCTTTAATGCCATCCAAGTGACTCACATGTGCACAGCAGCAGAGCAGGGGATCCCACGACCCTGACTCAGCCACGTCCCTGCACTATGTGGCCTTGCTGGCAGGTTGTGGAAATAAGCGAGTATTAGTCTAAAACAAGTGGTGCACCCATCACTTCCAATAGTTACTGACAGAGTTTAGTTTCAGATGCTTAGAAGTTACTTGTTCTGGTAAGGTTTTTTTTTTTTTTTTTGAAACCACTGAGCAGGCTAATTAGAAGCCAGATTTTGTCTTTTTAGTGAAGAATTTCCATGAGAATTGCTGCTCTTAAAGTGCTGATTTCCTTAAAATTCAGTGGTACAGTTAGGCTGTAGAAACAGCGCTTCTAATTATTGAGACAAAAAAATGTTATATTAATGTGTTGAAGGTTACTGTGTACCTTAATCACCTTTAACTTTACAGAGGCTTTGTTGAAACTCTTCATGGAAATATCAGGCAGGAGAAAACCTAGCAGCTTCATTTGCAGAGGTTTAAACCATTAGCAAGTAATTGAGCTGAAGGATAGCGAGCAAGTGCACAAATCGCAAAGCAAACAAATGTGCAAAGCTTCTGCTTCAAAAAGCGCTGGTTTGGGCACACTGCAATGGCAGGGGGAGTCACAGAGCATGCTTGTGTTAGTTCCGTATTAATTGCTTCACTAACAAGACAGAACTTGGAGATCCAGTGTTCAGGAGTCAATCAGTGTCACTGAAAAGTACTAGGATCACGTCCTAAAACAGCAGATTGGGTTTTTGTCGTTTACTGTGGACTGCTTTTATGGATAGCCGTAAGTTCTTGTACCAGATGGTGGGGTGGCCAGATGTGGAGAGCAAAACAAAACCGCTCTCTCTATTTAGTTCAATACCTAGCACCTTGTATAAACTGCTGGCCTACACCCAAAGGCCTCCAGAGCAGGAATTATCTCACACCTGCGGAATCAGGCAACTAGACTAAGGCTCATAAGGAGTTGCTTTAAGACTTCAGACCAAAAGGGGATGTTTAAACCTGAAAAACAGTACGATGCCACATAACGACACCACTCACCCTGTCACTGATGCCTGGCTAACAGGAGTATAAACGACTTAAATAAAGCATCTCCTTGGCAAGCCCTTCAATGCTCCTCAAGTAGAGAGAGACTTAAGGAGGACGTGCTGGTTCAGAATCCATTTTTCCCCCCTAACCCTCGCAAATGAATCTATTCCTTTCATTTTTTTGTACAGTGTTAAACACAGAGGAGCATGCGTGTGGCTGTTTCTTTTACTGCTCACAGCATCCTGTGTGTTTCCTATATATCATTTATTTTTCTACACTATTTGCTGCTGTAATTGTGTTTGCATTCCCATGTGATGCCATTAATTCAGTCAAGGGTGGTATGAAAAATCAGACCTGTGACCAATCAACAGCTGAACATGAACACAAAATAAATAAGTTAAATAAATTCAGCAAAGAAAACAATCCCAGTAGTTTTTGTAAAACTAACTTTACATATTATACATATAAATTATCAAATTTTTCCATTACACTGTTAGAACTTAGGAAAAACAAACAAAAAAATCAAAGTATTTCTAAAGCATGGTGTTTGGGTCTACAAAATACTGTGCTGACCCAGTGTTTAGATTGAGCCCTCTGTGTCAGCCCAGATGTGTGGCAACAGCAAGAATAAGTTAAGAAGGACAGACAAAATAAATCATTACAGATGGTGTGACTTACTGGGCCTCAATGGTGCTTCTCAGCACATGGAATGTGTACTTTTACCTGGATGAGCAATGTGAAAGATGCAGCCCTCTGTTGAGATTATGTGCACTGAACAAGCCTTCCTATCTCGCTTACACAAAATAAGACCAGCTACAAGCAGCTGTGTATCTCACAAGGAAATCAACACAACCATATGTATTAGGATACACTGTCACAAATTCCTCATTGATGCATTGCCTCTGCTTTTCAAACACAGGTAACGTTTGACTTGGTTCACAACTGGGGCATTTTCTAAGTTAAGCCAAGACATCAGGCTTCATATATTTTGTCTTGCAGGTAGCTGAATAATGAATCCAGTCCTTTAGAAGAACTCCACAGCTGTTTTAACATCTGACACTCTTTCTCATTCACATCTTCAAGTCCAGATTTCAGGAAGCTCCGCACAAGACATTTGGACTCTTCCAATACCTAAAGCCAAAATATCACTCAGTATCTCATTCTGCATCTGCTAAAATTATTATGGATAATGGTGTGAATAGAATTTTTACACTACTGATGCTGTTTTACAATTTAAATAACTCCTTTGGGAACAGATTTGATTTACAGCCATAACTCCACTTGCTGATAGTCAGCATCTTTAAGAATTAAGGACTTCTCAAGTTTATGTGGTAGTGCCAACATTTTTAAAAGGAATGAAGGATTCTGAATTGCTTTAGTTTACTGAAGCCATGAAGCACTAGACAGAGCTAAAAATGTTACCCGCTGAAATGAAAATGTGAGGCATGATATACTGGCTACCTGCTTTCTTTAAGGTTACATGCATCATTTCCTTATCAAAACAGTGATGAATAGGAAATGGCCTTTACTGCAAATACTTTTTATTTCCTAGACCCAATTTAAACACAGATTGCAGCCTTTAAAATTCTTTTTAAAATACGTAACACAAGCATGTACCTCACAAGGAACCTGACTAGTCAAAACCATTAATAATTCAAACATTGCTGCTCTTTTGAGGGTAGAAGATTTAATGTGAACTAACACAGTGTTTATGGTAAGGGAGAACGCACACTCTCCACTGAGCTTTGTCAATACCTACATGCTAAGCCCAGTTCTTGTCAAGTCTAGGTTGTACACTGCTATTCCAAAGTAGTATTTCTCTTTAACTCAAGTAGATGGTGTTCACTGCAAATCCCAGGGCCTGTGTGCTCTTTTTGGTCTGTTTGTGAACAAATATCCACAGTGAACTCAGATGAGCTCATCATATTCTTTGTTTTTGTGACTTCAGCCTGATTTGCATCTAGGACCTTAGAAAGTAAATCTTGTCGCTGACACTTTTAACTCTCATCTTTGTCCACAAGTTAGCAACAGTCTTTCTAACAGGTCTCAAGAGAAAATCCCCTTGACAGCCAGGAACAGTGAAGGAAGGAATAATTCACAGTGAAGCCCAGAGGTTTTCCCAAATCACATAATACGTTATATCAGCATGATCAAATAAGCTTATGCTACATTTGCAGAGTTTCATTCTAAATGTCTTTTCAGAAGATCTAATCTACACTTGATTTAATTAAAAATCTTCTGTGTCTCTACTTTCGCTTTTATGACAGATCTCTTAAATGAAGGGGTGTTAAGAATTCAGGCGTAAGAAGTATAGCATGAAATGACAACAATATGCACTTCTGCTGGAGCAGTTTTATTGCAGCCACTATCACTTTCTTCACTCTGAGACTTGTCTTTTTTAAACAAGGATGTGCACAGAATAAGAGTGTATTTGCCTGAAGGGAAAATCCTTAGGAAGTAAAAATAGGAAAGGATTTTCTTTCAACTTCAATATACACAAAAGGAAGTTATAATACACTGTGACCAGACTGTGTTCAAATCCCTCTGTGTCTGGATCTCACCTCTCCTGCACAGCAGACCTTAGTGGGCACTGTTCTACCCTGCTGGTGCTTTCTTCTGCACATTCTGCAGAACTAGGAACTATGCAGATGCAGAAAAAAAGGCAGATCCATTTGAAATGTAGTAGGCTAGGACACTGTGAAAGGCAAATCTGTTTTCTTACTGTCCTTCCTTACTGGCCCTGCGAAGATTTCCCAGTCCAGTTGTATCATTTCTGTCTCTTCCACATTCATGAAAGAAACCTATGCTACAATCCCCTTAAAAACCTGGGGCAAGGAGGTCCCATTCATATTGAATAAATGTGAAGATACGGAAAATAAATACCCCTCCCTGACCCTGAAAAATGAGAAACTCCATGAACTCATGGATCCCTATACAGATTGTCTGTTATCAGCCTTCTTTCACAGGTATGGCTGTAGAAAATGAGGACCTACCATGTGATGAGCCTTTGGAGCACACATTAGCTCTGTGAAATGTAGTTTAATCACAAAGGAGTTTGATTTCTTACCACTGCACTGCAGGATGCCATTTCTTTCACTCGTAGCATCACTTCTTGGCTAAATGTTGTTGGCCAAAATACTTGTGACACTAGTCCTCTGCTGCAGGCTTCCTGTGCTGTCAGCTTTCTCCCACAGAACAACATTTCATTGGCCTGTGAAACCGAAAGATTACATGTGATTATGTGCTATCAGTCTCTCAAAGGTTTTTCCATACTTGCCTGCTGTTTTTAGGATTAAATTTACAAATAGTCTCCTGTATCTTTACATACTGTGAAACACTTTAAAAGGAGTTTTGGTAGCTATTTAAGGACTGTGCAGGTGGCCAGAGCACAGCACGGGTTTCATTTAAGAGAAATGTGCTGGCATGCATGATGAATCTGTATTGCTGATTTGACAAGAGTAATTGTCAGTGCTACTGTGCCAAGAGTCATGGATCCTAATATATAATACTCTGTGGGGCAAATTCTGCTTTGTTATACTGGTAAAAACTAAGCAACCTTACTGGAATTAGTATGGATTGTCTTTAGAGAGCAAAGGGCAGCTTCTTGGTCTGTCACCACACAATCCTACTATGGTACAGACAAGGACTCTGTAACACTACTCTGCTAATGCATTACTTCCTGTTTCCACCATGACCTTGCTTTGCTTTTTAATCTGTGTTCAAACCTTCTTGTGCACAGCATGTGTAAATACACTGAATTCTGAGGTCATTTTGTGGTAAGAAACGGGCAGGGATTAGATGAACTTTCCAGAGATTTCCACTCATGCCAATTAAGAGAAACAGTTGTTTCCTGTTTTACTTTTTAAAGAGAGAAAGAAGAGCATGGATTCAAGAAGGGTTCCTCAGCAAACTGAGGTTGAAAACCTTACCAGTGCAACCCCCAGAATTTGTGGGAATGTGTATGATGAGCAGCCAGCTGGAGTGAGTCGGATTGTTGCATATGGTGTCTGAAACCACGCCTTCTCACTTGCCCAAACGATATCACATAGTGGTAAAATAGAAGCTCCTAACCCAAGAGCAGGGCCGTTGATAGCAACCACAATGGGCTTCTTAAACTGAATAAAAGCTTTTACAAAATCCCTAAAACAAAAAAATAGAAGAAAGATCTTGAATACAAAAGTAAGTCTCAGATAAACAGCCAAACTTAAAGTACTTAATCTGAAAGCAAATTAGAACCACAGATGAACACAGTAAGTGCCATGGCCCAGTTTTATGAGGTCAGAATTGCAAGCTACTTTCTAGTTTCCACTTCAAAAAGTTTGCTTATGTTTAGTTATTTAATCTTTTGAGTACCTGGCATATTAAATAATTTTGTGTATGTTGTATGTGAACTGATTAACTGGAACGCACTGACTTTCTGCAGAATGGTTTCATCAGGTTTAGTTTTACTTCTGGAATAGTAATTCATGAGTTTGTACAGAGTGCTTCTCAGTTTGCTCCCCAATGGCTAGTATGGCTTCTGATGATCTGGTTTGGCTAACCTGATGGGCATATTACAGCATGAAAGAGAGAAACCTCATGGGTGTATTGATGAATGTTCATTTTTTTCTAAGTTCTTTTAAGACTCTACGTCAGATGCAAGTTCCATACATGGGTTGGGAGGTAGTAAACATTGCTGGCACACCAGCAGAAAGAACAAGACCCAAAAAAGGGAGTCAGAGAGAGAAATGTCTGAACGGGAAAGAGTTGGCCAAGTGATCTGTTCAGTCTTCGCTGCAAATGTTTTCAGCAAAGCCATAGCGAAGTAGATGCCCTTGCCTGCACAACAGTAAATATGAAGCGATGGGAAATCATGGGGAACTAAATGTGATCAGATTCATCCGGAAGAATGAACTAGAACATGTTAAATTCCGTGCAGTGAGGAGATATTTAAAATAAGCTACCTACCAGCAATGGTGGAAAGATACCTGTTGAACCCAACAGCCTATACTCCAATTAGGAAAAAACATGAGTGTAATTTGAGCAAATTATGGGCTCCAGCAGCTCAGTGCACAGCAGGTACACGGAAGGAAAAGAGACACTCAATTACCTTAGAAAAGAGACATGTATAAATCAAATTTGAAACAAAAGAGGAGAACCTGTTCCTCCACTGGTTCACACAAAGAGTGCATCTTTGCTGACAGATCTGAGGAAAGAGAATTTTGTCAAATGTGCCCTTTGATGGGTTGCAGTTGTGCCACCGAGGTCAAAAGGACCCAGTCTTCTGTTTCTGGGAGCAGGGCCTATGCCTGTCAGGTCAGAGTGCCCATATGGCAGAAAACAGAAAAGATACCAAAGAGAAATGTTTTATGGGACATGGACATTGCCTGTATTTTAAATGAAAACAAAGAGCCTGAGGTGAGCCAGCATTACATATTCAATGAATGAGTTCTGGTTTTCCGGCTACTTAGGAAGGTATCGATCTTTGACCATGGCAAACCAGATACTTGTGGGTTTGATGCAGATCTCTTCACACTGTGAGCAGTAAAACGCAACATGAGTGGCAACACAAAGACAGCAAAATAAGGAACTTATCTGGCCTTTGAAGACATGTCTTTCTAGAAGCAGGGTTACAAAGAGTTGTGGTTCATTTCTGTTTGCAGAAGCAATGCTGTTCCCTTATCTCGTTATTTCTTCAGTTGTCTATGGCTGAGTAATGACTGTGGATCACTGCACCTTAATTCCAGAATTTTGACAGCCTTAGTAAGTGAGCCTTCCAAGCAGGACTACAGATGGGAATGGGGATGCGATGAATGACTGGTAAAAAGAACAAAATATGGATAAATGCTGGCAGTGGATCTG
The DNA here is from genome assembly GCA_002631895.1 of Agapornis roseicollis. NCBI lineage: Eukaryota > Metazoa > Chordata > Aves > Psittaciformes > Psittacidae > Agapornis > Agapornis roseicollis. Next base: position 45,878 of record NDXB01001070.1, read on the forward strand.
AGGACCATGTGAAGGGAGAAGAAAACAGCGTGGTGGAGAAAAGCAGGAAGGATGTGTTGATAAATGGGACTGGGACTGAATATGGAAAAGCACCTAGGAATGTGCAGAAGCAGTCAGATGACGGGGAGGAAGAAAAAAGTGGAACACATTACTGAAAGGGAAGGTTTGAAGGAAATGTGAAATCTTCATATGAGTGAACAAGGAAGGGAGCATCTGGAGACTGAGAGAGAGTGGAACTGATCACCGAAAAGACACAATGAGCTTCTGTCTCGAGCAAAGGATGGGAGCAGAGAGGATGGTACCATGGATGGGTGTGGAATATGCCATCTATAGGATGGAGTTGAAGGCTATGATTTTGGGAACTTCTGAGGGGAACAAATGCCTGTATTTGGTCTACAGAAGCTGCAGTGAACAGAACTCCACTCAGCTGTGGTCCCTGTTTGGTATGTTACCTATTTCAGTGACTTGTCTTTATACCCAGAACCTGGCACGTTTCTAGGTCTCCGGAACATAAGTTCACACCTTTAGTTTCTGGGCTAGAAGATCCTTGTTTTCATTCAACGTAGTCTTTCAGGAGGACTTAAAAATGTAACTGTTATTCCACAGTAGAACCAGAAGCTCAAAGACAAGAGAAAGTGTCACATGCAGAAGCCTTTTGGTTTTGCTAGAGGATGTCTGGAAGCTGACCATCAAATACACTTTAGGATGCTGCAGGCCAGGGCTCGTAAGTATGTCAAAGGCTATAAAGAAGCTGAGTGAGTGAAGTCATCCATCCTGTTTTCTTCTGAGCACACCCAGAAATTTATGTATCGGGTCACATAAGGATGCCTGACTGAGTATGTGAGACTTGATGCTGGCAATGCCTTCCAATGGAGCTTTCTCCTGCCAGGCTCTGTAGGCTACCCACATGCGGCAGTGCAGTCTGTCTGTCTGCCTCTTTCCTGCTTCCGGAGTGTAATGCCAGACACACATCTGGATGGTGGCAGCTTGGGCTGATGGATCTATGTTCAGTACCTGCAGAAGAACCACAGGGCCACACACAAGCCCCAAAGGCAGTGGATGAGGACAGGAACCAAATGAATCTTTCACAAAAGACGAATACAGATGATGGGTATTTAAACTTCGTTTTTGACTTGTGATCACTATATGAGATCCATACTTCAGAAAGTGGAAACATACAGTAATCAAGACTTTGATTTCATTTTGTTACAAGTCTAACTTGATGTACAGTAGTGGAGGCAGAGACCCATTAATGTGTTTGAGGCCATCCTAACCACCAAAATGCAAAGTGTACATTTTTTTCTACTCTTATTACAGTATGTTTTCATTAGTTGTGTCCTTTGCACAAAGCACAGAGAGTACTAAATGGAAAACGCTATGTATTGTTTCCGGAAGTACAACAAAAATCTACTTCCAGTGGGGCCGAAGCTGATGTTCTTGACAAAGAGCAGCACATTGTACCAGTATTTCAGGAGTGTTCTTTGAGTCCAAGGGTAGAAAAACTGAGTATTATAGTCTATTTTATACTCATTTATATGTGGAATTGGGAAGTATAACTGCATAATAAATGTGTGTGAACAAATGTATACATATATAACAATGCCTATCTACATAACATTTACATGAATATTATTAAATTTGTATCTTCTAATGCAGTGCAAGCATATCTGTATTTTCAAACAAAACCAGTGATATTCTTTCCTGACTTATTTTGGTCCCACATTATTTAAAATCCCTCGCATTAAAGTAGAAAATAAATTAGGATATGTATTCCAAGAGATTTTTCTATGATATTCAAGCATAGCTAGGCTCTTAAAAACATGTCAAAATTTGTTACATTTAAGAAGTTAAATTCTTTCAAAGTAATTATTACCTTGACAATGTCAAAACTATTAAATGGAATCCAAGCTGATCTGCAGCAGTTTTAACCAAGATAATTGGTGGTTAATACACGTCCTGTAATAACTAAACGTGATCTTACATTATACTAACATATGCAAAAGACAGATCTGTTGTAAAACAAATTATTTAATCTTGCTTCACAGACTTGTTGCATAAAGTTTTTAAGCTCTTAGAAGAGTAATATTTATTTGTAGAAAGTGGGGGGACAAAAGTACAGACTAAGCCCTCTCCTTGTACAGACTGGTGAAATACCATTGGCTTTAGTGGACTGATGTTGATTTATACTGGAAGATCAGGCAAGTATGTATAAAAAACACCTTGCGGATAATGGAAATTTTTGGTGATGTATTGTGCAGATTGATTTGTAGACTGCATGTCATAAGTCTTGGATTCCTATTAAGGTAATGTGATTTATATATAAGGAAAGTTACATTTTAGTTACGGAAATGAAAACTACATTTACATATATATTAAGTTATTTGAGTTTAAGAGTGGAGATCCTTCTAATAAGGTTTTAAAATACAGTGGCAGACTGCTATTTCAACAGAATATGAGTAAGCCATGGGTTCTTGTTTGTACTAAAATTCATTAAAATGATGAACATTGAAACAAGGAAAGTATATGCCTTTCAAGAATCACTTTAGAAAATAAAGCAGTAACTGATTTAGATAAACAACAAAGTTGTATTTGAATTTGGAGGAATGATTTCAGATGATAAATACAGAGAATTGGAAAAAAAAGAAATTCCTGTGGGTATCAGCACTGAAATGAATGTGCATTGTTTTCTAACATTGAGAAGGTCCAAGGTTCTTACTGAACAGATTTATAGGACTATAATTAGAATGCAATCAACAATTAAATATACAACAGGTTTTGGACCTGATAAATACCTTTATAATCACACACTGCATTTCATAATTTAGAGATCATAGGTAAGCTTGGGTCACCTTATAGCTTCTGCAATCCTAGTGCTTTCCTTTCTTCTGTCATTGGATAACCTGCCAATTAAATATGAGTAATCTAGGCCACTACAGAATACACTTCCCACTGCGCTGAGAAGTAAGAGTTTACTGTCATCAGCTGATGCATTGCACAATGCTCTCCGAACTTCCTTCATGATCTGTGGATAAAGAAAAGTAAACAATTCGACATGCATGCCGTTGCAATACCATTTCCCTAGTTTTACAAACCTTATTGATCTTGAGAGACTTAAATTTTGGGCACTATTAATACTTACATCAATTACAGGTATATATTGATCTAATTTTCACATACTTAGAATGAGAACACTGAGAATTTATGAAATATTGTATATTTGGAAATGCTTTGTTGATGATTACTAATTCAAACAGTTTTTAGGACTTTGGCTGTTCTTTACTTTTTGCTATGGAAAATTCTAGCCAGCTTATGCTATCTGGTTGCAATTTGGTAATTTCAAATATCACTTTTTTATTTTCATGGTGTATATTCAGTGGATATATATGTATTTCATTGCTGTATTTTCAGTAAAATGGGTATCATAACAATAATCTACTATCCTCAACAAGCTGTGAGCAAAACCTATAAACACCAGTTTTCAGTTCTTCAACTATTTTGGTTTATATGACTTTAACCAAAGTAAAGCAGGACAAGAGGACATCGCACACATCAACATGACAAATATATTATTCATTTTTTTGTGTTCAATGATATTGTCAAAGTCTATAAAAGTCAGAGCAAAAAAAAAAAAAACAAACCAACACTTGAAAGAGCCATTTCTGCTCTGATTTACAACTGGATAAAGCTAATATTTGCATCATAAATCAAACCTAAAATCCATACAGAACTGAACTGCTCATAAGAAAATGGCCTTTCAGTTTCTTACAACGAGCGGAGAATTGTTTCCCTAATGATTTTTAGAAGGAAATATTATTTTATGAACTTCTTGTTAGGTTATCATTCAGCATGGATTTTCAGCTGTTACTGATTTCAGCTACTTCAGCTTCCGTTCTTCCCTTTAGTGATTTGTTCCTTACTTGAAGGGCCATGAGTTCAAGTATGACACATCCTATGCTTAAGCATACACTTGTTAAAGTATTTCCTACAGACAGGGTCCTGTTGAGTCAATTTTTTCTCTTTTGTACTGTAAGATTTGCTGTTAATATAGGCAAAAGACAGCAAAATGCAGTTGGGGGATCAGATGGGGTTTCCATGTGAGACAAACGCAAGATTTTAGGCTTGTTAGTATTTTTGTTCACTACTTCGTTACCAAAAATTCTTTAGATCTCTGAAATGCCTTATTTAAGGAATGTCCCTAAACATGAAAGTTTTGTTTACACAAAACCTGACAGTTTTTTTATTAGAAATCCTGTGGTTTGTGAGCCCAAGTTTGAACCAGTATGTTCAAACCCCGCAGTGTAATACTATCTGCCTGCTTTCCATATGCATTTGCATAGCAATGATTGCTACTGGCTGCTGAAACCAGGACAGGAGAAAGCAGGCTGTGAACTTCTTGATGCTTCACTTTCATAAGTGCACTTCAGAATGCCTGTAATACTGAGTATGTGACAGTGGGTGGAAGTGAAGTAATTAAAAGCAGCCGAATTTGAAAGTGCATTTGAAATTCTTGTGCAGGTATGAAAACGTCATCAGTGATTTTACAAGTATTGTGTATTTCCAGAGGTTCAGAGGCTGTATCAGCCGTAAGCTGGTAGAAAACACAGCAAAACTGCACATTTTGTAAAGGGGAAACAGAGGAACCTAAAACCTGTGTTCAAAGTTAAAAACAAACTTGAAAAGGTGGTAGATATTAGAATATAAAAACACATGTATTTTGACATTCCTAGTTCCATGTGAATGCAAGATTGTCCTCTTAGTTTGTTTTAAATGTTCTCAAAATCTGCTCTTTCTTAGGAAGGGTATATAAATAATATTAGAGAATACCAGTTAAACATTTTTATATATAATGAGAGTGTTGTTTTATTATTCAGCAAGTTTCTTTACCCTTCTCCTTCTTACAGTGATTTTTGTATTTGCACCATATCTTTAATGTTATCACTGCTATCCTTCAAACACATCATTACCATTCCAAACCTCTCTTTTATCTTGCCTCTCATTATCTGGATGGTTAAAGCTATCTGAAAGTATACCAAAGTTTTGAGCAAATCTGATACTACCTGTAGGAAAACCCAATATTCTGCTATCACTGTTTAATGTTTTGGAGAGGATGACATTAAAAGCCCATTATTAGGAACTGATTTCTCAGATATGGTGGAAAATAGGAATGCTTCAACAGCATTTTGGATAGTATGCTTGAGCAGCAGTGGAAATTCAGTTCCACTACTCTACTAGTTTATAGCAAAAGTAAATAGTATAAAATACCAGGAAACCATAATGTATCTGTGTTTTCAAGATCCAAATATTATTTCTTTGTAATCAAAAGGTGCTCAGAAACTTACTGGAATATACCAATGCCAGCAAAGTCAATCCTCATTCCCTTGTTCTATGCCCAGTCCTTTGCTGGTGCAGTCCAAAATCCACCTTGTCACTCAGCCTGGTTCTAGCCAAACTCATTATTGCTTTCCAACGCTTTGGCATTATGGCTTTCCTCATCTATTATCTGGGTATGGGTATTTCACCACAGATGTTTATATGATTATAGGAAAGTTACTTAACAATAAAATAAACACAAAAAAGGAGGTTTGTCTATAGGGTTGTAGAACTGTGTGTTAAACTGCAGTACTGTAAAGTAAATGTTATTTTAGGTCAGAACTGAAGTCTGGTTTTAAACACGAATTTCCATTTAATGATGTAGTGACTTCAGTTTGCAAATACAGAGATACTGCATGTCAGATTACATTTTCCTTTTCTCTCTTCCATAGTCTTTATACCTGCCCTCATTTTGGTATAACTACGGCATTTGTCCAATAAAATTTTACTTTTCCTATTGGACCATATCTAAAATGTGCAAAGCTCCATAAGCAGTATTCTCCTATTCCACGTTTGGGTTTTTTATCAACTAGCTCTTTATGGTCTTTTACTTAATTTTCAGTTGTGGGAACAGTATTTCTATTTGAATACATTTGACTAAAATTTCTGAGGAAGTATGTACCAATCAGTTTGGGCCAGTTATTTAGCTTGTGATAATCAACTGAATTATAAATTTAGACCAGGCCTAATGCTTCACATACTGTTTTATTGAAACCCAAATATATAATAAAATTATCACTTTCTCAGAAGTTGCTTACTTTCTGAATCCTGTCAGGGATTAAATCCTGGTTACTTCCTTAACAGGACACCTCATGTTGCAAAATAAACATAAAATGTGTGAAAACTTCATTAAACTTGTAAGAGCTTATTTTAATGCCTTTTACTGGATGCTGGAAATTTAAAAGGCATTTGTTGCTCTTTGCTTTCAATCTTGCTTGCATTCTGTGGAAACCCCAGAGCTGGGAATTTATCACCATGATTACACAAAGTCTCTTGAACACAAGTTTCCTGTTAACATAAACAGGAATGCTGCTTTAAAAATTTAATTTCTCTGAATCTCTAAGGATTCCCTGTTGATATTTGTAAAGGTAAAAATATTCTGTAAATACAAGAACAAACCAGAATTTTAAAGTCATTCAGTTTTTCTTAGAACCTCTTTCTCACTTGTACCTTTCTACACAAATACACTTTTTGTTACTTGCTGACTCTGTGCAAACGGATTGTGAGTCCTCTCTGCTGGATTAATGAAGGATGTAGGAACATGTAAGGTCGGCTTCAGGCAGAAATACTGGCCAAACCCGACAAATTTTCTACGTATAAGAGCAAAATACAGAGAACAGTAATCCTGTACCTGCCTCTTCTTTTTATTACTTTATTTAAAGTTGAGAAAATTGTAAGCCAGAAGTGAAGGTAAACCAGTGCTCCAAAATGCACCTGGTAGAACTTTGAACCCAGTAACTTTCATGGCTAGGAACCTGAAACCTGATTCAAGTGTATTTGAGGTTGTAATATCAGTCTTCAACGGAAACATTAGCTGTCTGGGGTATGTTTTGCTTTTAATTCATATGTTATGAATATATTAATAAGCTAGGAATATTAATTCCTAGTGCAATAGTGTAAAGTAAAAAGCGTGGATGGATCCATTTAATCTAAATTTTGAAACAGAATTTGGATCCTTGAGATGTGCTGAGTTAAAACAGCAACATCATCACTGGAGAAAGAACTTCAAAACCAGCAAAAGACCCATGAGAGAAAATGTCTTAATGGAATTTATAATGATGAAATACTTTCCATTTCTAATTTGAAAATTAATTTTAAAGGTAGCAAGACTCAGCCACTGAAATAAAAAACACGTGTGCTGTTTCATGACACTGGCTTGGAAGTCTTATAAGGCCTTGTAAAATATAAGAAAGAATTTCTATAGTGGCTTGAACATTTCTGTAGAAAAAGCTCAGTTACCAGAGTGGCACTGAGCCAACTTCAATCAGTGCAACAAGGGCTAGAAGGAGCATGGGCACATTTCATGCTAAAATCACCTGCACATGCCCACAGGTGTGATGTGGTTTCCACAAACAGGATAGAGATTCAGGGAGACTTCTCCAATATTTTATTTTTCATTTTTTGGTATAAATAAATTCTTTGTTTTTTAATTAAACTGGCATAAACAGCAGAGGCCAATAGTTGAACAAAACTATTACATTTCATCTGATAGTTAAGATAAAGCACAAAAGCGAGCAGTGCTGTTTAGGGGTGAGAGTGATTTTGTATAGGCCTAATTTTACGACTGCGGTCAGTGCACACCTATTCTTTTTCTTTCCCAACATAGATACATGGCCGAGAATAACCACATCACTATTTTAACCACAGCAAGTAGAGCTACCCTGAGTAAATTAATCATTTACTACTTGGCAAATATAATCTACTGGATGTCTAATTAAGCTTGAAGTTAATGTTTCTTTTGACAAAATGAAACTCCCATTCTTCACTTTGTGGGAGTTTTGTTTTTGTACTTTCTGTTCACTGGTGGTAAGAGACTTCAAAACTGAAAATGCTGTAAATGTCCCTAAAACACTCTGGCAGTTTGTCTCGTCTGTGGCAAGGGGTGACAAACTGCTGGGACAAGGAATTCAACATATTCCTCCTTTCAGTTCCTTGGACGTGGAATCACCACTACTGGAGGTGCAGGATTTTGTGGTGTGAATGATCATGGGCATCAGCCTGGATGCGGGCCAAATAAATCATTTCATGTGTGCCAGGAAGCAGCCTTCAGAAGGCAAGAGCTTTCAATTGCTCTCAGCCTGGATGAGTTTTACGCAGACGTTCTTAGTGTGTGGAACACATTACCTTGACTAATTCCTGGCTATCCAGATCCTGGTAGTTTTATAAAACACATTCCCTAGTTTTCAAGTAGGCTTCAATAAAGGTTCTAGAAATAAGTTTACACCAGTGATGCAAGAGAAGTTCTATTATATGTTTATCATTTATTCTTCCACAGAGGTGGCTTTCCAGCATATGGAGCATTTCCAAGGAATGAAGTGGACTGGTTTGGCAGACCTGAAGAGCCTGAATTAATTCACTGGTTTGAGCATTGGAACACTGCTGACATGGAACAGCACATACAGCACCATAAAGGTAAAGGTGTTCAGCCTGCACATAGCAAGTTCTTGAGTTCATACATTTTTTCAGGGCCTTGAGCTCTTCATTTAAATTACCTGTGGTGTCATTTAGTAGTAATTAATACATGGAGATGGAATGATGGATTTTATGCAATCTAAAGCGTTTGTGTTAAAAGCTAGTGTTAGCTAGGAATTAGTATTAAAAGCTTGGTGTTCTGTGTTAATTACCAAGATAGTTCTTTTAAATATGATAAAGTTTAAAAAGTAAGAGTTCAAAAACTATTTAGTTTCATTCTCTGCATTGATGTACCTGCGTAGGTGTGTGTTTGGGAAGGGGAATCAAATTTAGGGCTCATCATACCTGCTAGTGGTTTTATCTGAAGCTCATTATAAGTAATTAATTTCATAGTTACTCAGTTTCTTATTGAATAAAATAATTCTTCAAAGCTACAGTCTCCTTTTCCCTCAGATGGTGCTTAAACTGGTATTTCATATCCTGTTATCTTGAAGTCACTGTGTAGGCATGTCTGGGGGGCAGAAGAGGCAGAGATCTGCCACAGTGCAGCCTGAACTCTACCTGCAGAATGCTCAGAGTGGCAAAACTGGTGCTGGGAGGCACCTCCTGTTCTTTCCTCTCTGATCTGTAGTAGCCCCTTTCAGTCAGTCCATTACTGCCCATGTGGAACAGGGCTCAAGCATGTTCTCTCCTTTCCAGGAGAGATCTGACATTTATTTGACACCTTTTTAGTTCTGACATGGGAATGGTCCACCTGGGCACTGCTGCCCACTATGCTGGGATCACAGTGAATGGAAGGGTAAGCTTCTTAGCCCTTTCCCTAAACCATATATTTACTGGAGCAGTAAGTACAAGCTACAAGCCCAAGTCTTACAGTAAGTGTGTGATGTTTGGAACAAGAGGATTCATTAATATCATTTATGTGTTGTACAACTGTATGAATTCAGTTGAGAATACAGCCCCTAATTGGTTCAGGTTTCACAAGCAAGGGCTCATAAAGTAATTCAGAATAAAACGCAATTGGGCGTCAAGATATGCACTTAGAATTACTGTCTCAGCATATCGCCTAAAATTCTCTGCAAAAACTGGAGTACTATTTAAATAATAAAATGAAAAAAATAGATTTCTCTCTAGGACAGTTAATATCAGTAACTTCAACGTGAGAAATACTCTGTCATACACCTCTATGCTGGAAGTACTGATTCTGCCATTTCTTTCTCTACTTCTGACTTTGCCTTCAGATAGGTAAATGAAAATCTAATTTCCTCTGCATTCTTTTTGATAGGAATCCCAAGCACGGAAAAGGTTAGATGTACCTGAACTCCATATTTCGTTTCTAAGATAATCAATTAGGGAAAAAAATACACAAAATTCAGTTCAAGTGCAGTGTTTGCAAGATAACCCACACATTAAGATGGCTTTTTTTTGGTTTTCATGGCTACACACTTACCTCTGGGGTCAATGCATTGTTATCTGAAGTCTGACTTGACAGCAAAATATGTGTGAAACCATCTTCTTTCCGGACTACAATGTCCCTGAACCGGCAGTTACTTTCGTTTTGACGCACACTGTATCTTAGTCTCTTATCGAAGACATAATCTTTATCCCCATCTAGTTTCCTTTTCACAGTGCTGTGTAGATTCAAGCTTCCATTGGCCAGAGAAGAACCTTTCAGATGGAAAGAATTGAAGCACAATTATGTCTCAATCTTTGAAGAAATGGAGTGATACTTTCTATTAGCTTAAACACAGTTCAGTATTTACAGTAGCCTCTACATGATAAATGTGATAAATCAAAAATGTGCCTGGCTAGTTCTATGTAGCCTCAAGCCATTCTTACTGTATTCCAACATGCAGTACTTTTTGTTGGAGCATCAGACAACTGAATTGTATAGCATGTATGACTGGGACTGTTGATGGGATTCAGTTGTGCTTTGAAAAATCACTTTGAAAAGTGACTGTATCATCTGAATTTGGGGTGATCAGCTTCGGAAAAACTTGACAGGTTTAGTCCAAATCCCTTCTTTCAAAAGGTACACCTTCTTTCTCTCACACTGGCCAAAAAATCATTATCATGTTCTAGTGACAACCTGAATACACAGTTGTGGTACATCTCTATGTGTCATACAGAGTAAGTTAGGAGAGTTCTTACTAAGCTGACACAACCAGCATTCTCTTTCACTTACCCTTCTGTTAGTGTTAGAAGCAGCAATTGGCCATCCTCTGCTCTCACCCCAAGCTTCTGCTCATTACAGTTACACGAACAGTAATTACTGACTTTTGACTAATGGGTATGATATCAATCAACTAAAATATTAGTACTGATGCCATTTCTGGAAGGTACCCAGCACTACGGAAAAAAGGAAACTATGACAAAGAATATACAGTTCCTCCTTAAAAACTAATGAGTTATAGTACATCAGTTTCAAAAGACAGTTTATTCTGACTTACACTGTGTATGAGCTGTAAACTATTACTTTGCTTATGTTTACAGTTTCTCTCTAATAGGCAATCTATAATGATAGTTAACAATGCTGAGCTGGAGTGTTGAAAACATCTTTACAGGATTTTTATGCAATGCTCTTTTTCTAATTACAGATGTTTCATGCTATTGCCATGAAAAATAACACAGAGGCAGGTCATTGAGGAACTGAGATTAAAGTCAGTCTGTTCATTGAAACAGTTTCAATGAAGAAAATTATCCCAGCCAAACCCAGCACATTCTCCAAATCTGTTTGTTCTTTAAACAGACACAAGCCCAAGAGATGCTGTACTTAAGAAAGACCAAGAAAGAGCTGAACAGTAACACCTTTGTTTGTTCTGTTCTTCACTCCTGCCAAAGGTGACCTGTTCCAGCTTCTGGAACCAAATAGCCAGGTATTTTTAAAGGGCAGACGACATGAATATTAGAACATAGATGTGTTATAGTTTAAATGACCACTATCCAATTAAAAATGCTCTTTTGGAATAGAAATGAATAGAGAATTCACAACAGATTACTTTCTCCAAAATAATTTACCCTCATTTTAGATCAGCTATTTTCCACTTGATGATTATGTAGGTACCTGAGGTGTCTGATGTCTCTCAATTGGCAGTGGCCCGTGGAATTGCTCATAGTGTGTGAAATGCCTATATATACACTGCAGTTACGATATGTGATGCTAAAACACACAGTATGCTTAACAGTATTTCACTGGTGCATCATTTGGCCTCATCGTGTAACATGTACATGTGTGTACACGTATATTTACACACAGAAATGCATGTTTGTTAAAAAGTCTACTATTTCAGTCAATCATAAAATTCTTTTTCATTGTTAAATTAACAGATACATCTAAAGCATCACTTGCATTACACTGAATAGAGGATGCAACTGGTGCAATACAAATACTGACAAATTACATCAGATTGTCTATTTGAAGAAACCTCATTTGAAGCCAGCAGAATTTTAAATTTGTTTCCAATTACCTGCATTGATAGGAATCACAATGTGCTTGAATCTTTAAAATTATTAATAATTTCTTTTTTTTCATAAGGTTTTGCCACTGCATATATTTTGACAAGTATTCTTACAAACAGAAATGGACTTGTGAAATTATTAATGGAAAACTAGTATCATTGGGAATATACTGAAACAAGGCAGACTTTTAAATATTGCACTTTTATCTATTCAGTCCTTACAGTGTTGCTTGATCCAGCAATAAGCTACTAAGATGTGAAGAGTTAAATATCCTAAAAAAAGTGTAAAGGACATACTAAACCAAAGGCACACATGAACACTGAACAGAAGAGGTACTGATTATCTACCTACTGTTGAAGATTATGCCACATCTATTTTAAACACTGATGGAAAGAGAATAGTGAAAGATTAATTCTCACAGATAATCCAGCTCAACAAAAAGCCTCATAGTAATAATTTTATTTTTTCTTGTATTCTTCGTCTGAGAAATAGATTCAGTTTGTGAATTAATGTATGATGTAGGAAACTATAGATCTTCTCACAGTATTTTAACTATCTGCACGCTGAAAAAAATTTAACCAGAGAAAAGATCTGAATTTAATAGGAGAGAAACATGAATGGGAAAAGTGCATTTCTAAGAATGGATGATCAACATACAGCGAGTAAATCGTTGTTCTGGTGTACAGAGTGAATCCCTGTAATCTTGTTTGATCTGACAAACTGGAGAAAATGATCAGCAAAACCTAAAGACAAGACTCATGTGAAACCAGGCCCACTGAGCATGTCTGCATGGATGCGATGGAGCTTGAGCCATGAAAGCATTGTCCAGATTGTCTCTGCATGAGCGTTGCTACTTAGCACCTGCTTAATGTGCACAAGGGTGACAGTACCTTAATATGTCAAGAAAAAAAAATGACTGTGACATAGGAAAAAAGAGACATTCTCAAAGAAATCCATACTGCATCTGAAACAAATTAGGGTGTCACAAAGTAACTAAGGAAGTGTGGTTCACTGGCTGAGTATTAAGTATCTGACATTCAGACTAAGTATAAAAAACCCGCAGAATGTGTGAAAATATTCCTTCATTTAGTGGGATTTTAATCTAATTATTACCTTGATTTTAATCATTACTAGAGCTCGTAGAATATCTTAAACCAACACAGATATTTCAAAGAAGCTTCCATACTTTTTAAAGGCACGTAAGATACTCCCAGACCACTGGTGCCTCTAGTAATCCTTCTCCAAGAAGGCAGTAAAGGATGCTACTTAAGGAGAAAATGCAAGCTTGGCCACTTTATACGGTCCTTTCCCCTAGTATCATCCCTAAGTGGTGTACAGGAATAGGAGAGGATTCATCCTTCCTGTTTCCTTCAGTATTTGCTCATGGATCCTTTCATGGATTTCCCTAATCCCCTTCTAAGCCTGTTGATGCTGTCTGTCTCCTGTGGTACCACTATGAGAAGTTGTGCAACCACTACACAGAGAATTTTCTTTGATCTGTGCTCTTATCTGATGTTCTACCAGTTTCAGTGTGTGGTCCTTAGTTCTTGCTAGAAGGATCTAGTGAACAACAGCTCTGCATTTATCTGAGGCCTTGATGACTTTGTAAACTTTGATCGTACTCCCCCTCAAACTCTTCCTTGCCTAACTGAAGCCTCTTTTATTCTTGTGATCCCGTCATTTTAGTTGCCTGTTCCTGCACCTTTCCTAGTATTCCACCACTGTCAAAGGGAACAACAAGGAACAATGTCATTACTGCTGCGGCTGTCGGTACCAGAAAGAGTCTGAAGGCTCCAGATAAAGTCTGAGACTGTGGCTCCATTATACTGGACAGAACTTCATGGTCAAAACAGCTGAGGCAGAAAGTAGGAGGAGAAGGGGTAAAAAGATGGTAATGAGCCTCATATCACTCAGTGCTTTAGTGGACTTGGATCTACCCATCTTTTTCCGCTGCTTCTACCCAGTAGAGAAAGACACCTCAAGCTACTGTTACTTTCAGATACACCTTTCTTAGCACTGATTGCAGCCAGACTAATGGAGCAGTCTGTGCCACCTCCTACACAGTGGTGCTTGTGATGGTACCAACATTCCAGTAAGCAGCCATACAGTGAACAGACCTGATGAACTGTTCTGGCTGGAAAGAAACCCATGGTTAACTGTGAAACAGATCAGGCCCACCTTGTAGCCTCAGGAGTGCTATAACCAGTGCAGGGGAAGGGATGGAAATAACGATCAAGTTATCACAGCAAGGAAAGCTGGACTGTTCCTTTTGTTAGCAGCATGAATTCATGGTGAATGAAAACCATCATGGAGCTAGGGCTTTAATTTTTCTAAGTGAAATAAACCATGCTCCCTTACTTTCCTTGATAAAACAGCTTGTCATTCCTTAGTCTTCCCAATAGCTTTTCTCTGTGTCCTTTCTGTCTTTCTTGTGGGCAATGGTTAATACTGTACATATTTAAACGCAGTGTTCTGTTGATAATTTGGTAATAATTTCAGACTTCTCCAGCTAAGTGAGCATCTGTAAGATATCTAAAAGCAATGAGTTTTGATCCAAACTGAGAAAGCAAGCATATTTGGTTGTCTTTTACTGCCAGTATTGCTCCAGAATAAATAAAAACAGAACAAGCTAAAAAAAAAAAAACCAATAGGAAGCAGTGACTAAGTTCACTGAGAGTATTTCAAATAAGGGCACCATGAGACTACAAAGATTTTCGTAATGGAGAAAAAGAGTGGTTAGTGCTACATGACAAGCAAAAATTCTTCAGCAGATGGTACAGAGCTATGTAGAAAAAGGAAAGAGAAAATTAAAAGGGGATGTTCATTGATGTTGCAAGAAACTTGACAAAGCAATCATTCTCAATTACAATATCTGGAGAAACAGAAATGTTGTAACATGCGACAACAAATATCAGAAAGAATAGTATTGTTAGCTCCTGGGAGCATCTGTGGATGCTTTCCCCCAGAGTTTCTCCACGTTTTCCAATTGAGACTGTCTTAAAACTGCTGGTAAAGATGAATCTACTCTCCTTAGAATGGGATGTGTAGAAGGACAAGAGAGGTTTCAGTAAGAAAGGCCTGTCCCAACTTAAGCAGGATTCCAGGCCTCAACTGCAGTGTACATATGATTTTGTGTATACATCTGCAGGTATACACTCATCTTTATCAGGTGAACAGCTTACTAGTGAGAGTTTTATCTACAGGTTGCAGAGGAAACACTCACCCAAGTGGATATATACACAAAACCAAGCACAGGTGGGTGGAAACCCATTCAAGAAATCTTCAAAAACTAGTTTTCAAATAGCTACTGTTTGTTTCAATAGAACTGGTGTACCACAAACAAAATAGATGTATTTTGAGTAGTTATAAATTATTAATTACAATTAATACAACACTGGCAGCAGAGCTGGGCCTACCGCTGGGTTTTCAAACTGTGAGATATTTTTGTTTTCCAAATCTAGGCTTAATCTTAAAATTCCTATATGCATTTTCTGTGCACTCTTACAAGTAGCTGTGAAGTGAGTCTGACACTCACTTGGGCTCCTTACAGGCAATCTCAAAGCCGACACAAATGTCTGCTTACTCACATTCTGCCTGGGGCTGCCTGGGAGCCACAGCTTCTGGTAGTCAAACCCAGGTCCTCCAGGCTCTCTCTTTGTTCTACATACAGTGTCCTGTAAGCACTGATGGTGCATGCCAGGCTTTTCAGTTCCAGACTCTGTGGCAGACTGCCTGAAACCTCTGGCATAGCTGGCTGCCTCAGAGCTAAGTGCGGGAGTCCTGCCAAGCAGACTGCCACACTGCTCCTGCTCTCAAGGGACGAAGCTTTGGGACCTTGGCTTGGATTTGGAGAACGTTTTGGAACTCAAAATGTTTGGAAAAAACTTCTGTTATTCAACAAATCGGCATTTTCCTCTGAAACTTTCTTCATTTGTCATGTGTAAAATTTCAGACCACTTCTAGTGTGACATCTATCTCAATGACAATGAGCCTGTGATACCAACAGGACATGTGGCAGAATCACCGTGGCATCTTCTGTGCTCACTATTCACATTCCTTTGGAGTGTGAATACTGAGGGAATTCAGTAAATTGCTGAGCTTGTTGAAGAGCAGTACAAGTTTCTTCGATTTGACATTTCAAATGATGCAAAATCCCGTATCAGAAAATGTTACTTCTCTCAAATTTGTAGGGCAATATTAGGAAAAACCCTAGTATTTCTATTTAGACCTTTCTTCACCAGTTTCTGCCTGCTCTTTCTTTGGTAGTCTCATCCCTCCTCTTTGTAGTTTTCCCTGCTATGCATGTGCTGGGTATCACAAAGCAGGACTATGGGGACTTCTTACTTCAGGAGTGCTGTTGAGTATGGGTTTTTCCAATGAGAATCAGGTAGGGATTTAAAGATCTCTTGCTATTGCCTACAGGGAGGCCAGAACGCAAGGGAGAAAGGAGAGCAGAATACAAAAGAGATGTGATGGATTTGGAGAACACAAAAACCACCATAAAGAAATGTTTTAGAGTAGGTGCATATATCAGCTGTTAGACCAGGAACATGTCTCTGTGCCTGGCAGAACACCTGGCTGCTTAGTTAAAGCAGCCTTCTGACGAAACAGAGCAGTCTTACAGAACTTATTCAAACAAGGGCTGGTGATGCCATTTGTGAGCTTTCTGGGGACAAATGAAAGGCTCATTTTACCTTATGGTTCTCTGTGGCCCTCAAGTCCTCCATTAAGAAAAAAAAAAGGTTCTAAAATATGGCAATTAATGCATTTTAAAGATGCATTTTATATTAGAACTTCCACGATGAATAACACAAACCAAATTATTGAAAAATCTTCATTAGAAACAGTAAGAAAGCAAAGAAAACCAACTTTACACACATCTGTAATTAGACATGCAAGTCTTTTTAAAGCAGCAGGTAGCTATTTAAGCAGTCTTAGATGAGCTCAAAATCATAAAAATACAAAAGCTTGCACTCTCAAATTTAAGTGTCAGACATCATCAGGACAAATACTGCATTTAAAGCTGACCACACATTTTGCTGGCTTGGGAGTCTTTAACAAGCTATTTGACGTCTGAATTGAAACATCCCAGCAGTCACAGGATGTAAGACCATGCAAGGCCAGTTCCCAGATCGAGCAGCATTTGCTAGGTTGCCAGTAGGGTGAAAATGGAAATTGGAGTGATATAATTTGACTTTTGAAGTTTTTGGCAGGGCAATTCGCAAGAAGCTGTCAGGGAAATGAGCGCTATCATGGGCCACAGAAAGTGGCTAATAAAAATAAATAATTGGAACAAATGCTTACTTTTCATCATGTCAAATGATTAGTGGTTGGCTACCCCAGGGATATGCAGAAGGATTAGTTTATTTAATATATATATATTAATGAACTGGGAAGAGATGTATGAGAGGAAAATTTGAAAGGAATACAAAATTAGTATTGTGAAAACTAGGAAAGATTTTGAAGAGCTTCACTGAGTCATAAGAAAAAGGTGAATTAGCAACAGTAAAGCTGATTAAATGCATAATGAAAAGAACCATACATATAGCTGGGTTCTAAATTAACTAACCAGCAAGGAAAAAAATGTCAGAGCAATGGTGTATCACTCAATGGAAATCTTTATGCAGTGTGTAACAGCAGAAAAAAATAATCCTCAAAAGGCTGAATAGCCACTGTATTGGTAAGCAGTAGGAAATCATTTGGTACAGCTCCTGCTGTTTTTAAAAGGTATTAAAAAAAAACCTTCACACACCAAAGGCACAGGAGGATACTGAAAACTACCAGGAACCTGGAAAGACCTCCACATGGTAGGCAGGCTGAAAAGGCTGGGGCTTCCTACTGACTGACAGGACATCATCCACTTTATTCCCTTTGTATAAGGACAAGAGCTTATGCAATGAAAGCAAAGGTCAAAAAACTTCAAACAACCCCCCAAACCCAAGAAACTATCAAATGAAATGTGCATCTCATCATCTTAACTCCTGGAGGCTTTAAGTTGCATTAAGCTGAGTAGTATAGTATTTATAGAGAACATAAAACTTTATTCCTTAAGAACTAAGACTATCAGCAACCATGAGGATTAGAAAGAAATTTCCCCCATTTCTTCTCTTTCACTTCACGGTTTTTTGTACATTCCCACAAAGTACGAATGTGACTTCTCATTTATCTAGTCACTGTCAGAGACAAGAACCTGGCAGTTCTGAGTACTCTTGAATATGACGAGCACTAATATTGAGGAACTTGAATGTTACTCATCCACACCAGGATACTTTAGGAAGAATGGTATTAAATCTGTTTCTAAAATAATCCTGTTTTTTTGGAGACCACCATGTCTGAGCACACATAACTGAGAAGCAATCTGTTACTTGGTGACAGACAAAACCAGTTGCAGTATTATACATACCTCAGTCATCATTTCTACTCAGTGCCTTGTTGTCATTTCCCCAAAAGGACTTTCTACTTCAAAAGCACATAATGAAACCCAATCTGCTTCATGTCACTCCATGGGAAACGGAAGGAGAGAAGCAAACTGATAAAAAATGGTGTAATACATAGGGAAAGAGCATGACACTTGTTTATATGCTTCTCACCATACCACTTGTGTAGCATGACAATGATTTTTCCACGAGTGTGATCTCTATTTGCAGTTGCTGTAATTAACACCCCCCACCCCTAAGACTGTAGCTGTTTAAATCACATACCAATTCCATTCACAACAGGTGAATCGTTACTAACTTCCAACACACTGGCCAAGTTTTGTTCTCCTTCATGTTCATTTAAATCCGTGTTTTGCTGTTGTGAGCCATTCCCAAAATGTCTAGAATCCTTTTCATGACTACCATCTCCATTCTGCAGACCACTATGTGGCTTTTTCAGTGGCATAATCTGTAAACCACTGGGAGTAGTTCTGTAAGTCACAGTTTTAGCAGCCCTGTCATTAGCAGATGCTGGCTTCGCTGTGTATCCCCTTTTCTGTTTTTGAAGAGATGGGTTAATTCTCTTCCTTTTGTGTGTTGACCCTTTAGACTTCCCAGTTTCAGAAGGTCTATGTGATATTTTCTCAAGAGACGACCCTCGGCTTTCCCGTAAAAACTTAGGAGCCTGTTTCCCATGTCTTGATCGCTTTTCTCTAGAAACATGTAGTCCATTGAATTCATCAATAAATTCCTCACAATGTAGGAGATGATGTTCAGGTTCCCAAGTGTCTTCATTGCTTCCATAGCCTTTCCACCTGATGAGATACTCCCATTTGCCCTTCTTGTTCTTCCTTTTGTCTACAATCCTCTCTACCTAAAAGAAAAATACAAAAGTATGTTATTAGAAAGAAAAATAGTCTGGACATGTGAACAGTGTTCTTCTAGAGCTGATTGCTGATGAGAACACACTTGGTGTGTAAACTGCTTGACACAATGTTTAGGAATCTGCATTGCATGTTTCTGTTCAACATAAACTCCCATCAACAGACCTGGCAATACAAGAGAGGAATGCAGCAGCCCCAGTGGTATATTGACAGCAAAGCCATATACCCTTCTGAAAGCATTAAGGAGAGACATAAAGTACCTGATCAAACCTAATCTGGGAACCTGCAACAGCCACAATGTGAAGAAACAAGACAGAGACAGAAGATCATTTATGAAAGCATGATTTCTTTGTAAATCTGGTTATAAAATGAGACTATTATGCTACCTCTTATTTGGAAGAGCTAACGCAAGCATCTTTTGCTATATTGTGAGTTATCGATCATGCTCCTGAATCCATACATGCACCCCCATACTCATTTTTTATGAGTGCAATATTTGAGTAAATCAACAAAATTTGTGAGTGCACCAATTTAAAAGAAAAAAAGGCAAATAAAAGGCATAAAGACAGGATTCTTTACAGAAGTAATGGATTTCAAGAACCTATGCTAGAGAAATGTCAGTTTAAAGAACATTTCTGCAATAAAGGGGCTATACTGGGACTGCAAGCTGAATGTGAATTAACAATATCATGCTGCTGTAGAAAACGGCCTGTACAACTGAAGAAATGTTTCTGCCATCTCAGCACTGGCAAAATCTCAACTACAGGGAGAGTGCATATGAAAACCCAAGCACAGTCAGTGGACAGCAAAGTCATGGGTTTAAGTTGCATCAACTGAAACTTAGATCAAGACATTAGGAAAAATGTTTTAATGGCACTAGGAATGAGAACCGGTAACATGGGGAAGATATACAGGCGTTTTAGAACAAACAGTTTTTGTTAGACAAATGTCTGCCACGAAAAGTCATTGCTGGAAAATCAGGTTATGATGAGCAATGACCTTTGATGTCTCTCCTAAGTTTAATTTTCAAATTCTGTATTTTTTTTAAGATGTGGCTTATAAGGGATAAAGATGCCACTAATAATGAAAAAATCATTATCATTAACCAAAACTACTATTGTTAATTTAGAAAAATGAGTGTATAATAAATGTAATAGCTTTCAGTACTCTTCAGAGAAAAACATGTGAAGAACAACAGTGGAATGTGTACAGAGAATTTAACAGCGGTGTAAGTAATTGGTCTTTCAGGTCCCCTGTTAGAGCAAACCAATGGATTAACTCTGTCTGTTCACTGGCTGGAGCTGTACATTCATAGACATCTTGGTGAGCTCCCCAAAGGAAGCTAAATGTAATTAGCAACTAAACATTATACTTCTATCTAAATTCATTTACATGGGAACTGTGCTAAGATATCTGTGTCTGAGTCATAGTGGACAGCTTCCTTTTTACTCTGAATTTAGCACAGTCCCCTTCAGAATTGCTCAGTGTGGCAAAACAATTCACTGAAGATCAATCCAGGCAAACTTGAGATCATTTGTCTGAAAAGAGGGAAAAGTCCTCACCAAAAAACCAACTGTCATTTTTTTTGTCCTCATTTGGGACGTGTGGCTTTCAATTGTCGACTAGCAGACTTAGTATGCGCTCGTTGACTTCACAAGGAGCAGCTGTCCAAATGATCCCTGGTTTTGAAATACTACTCCTATCTGGGACTAACCAGAAAGACTGTACATTAAACTGTGGAAGTCTGTAGCGGCCTGTGGGTTTTTTGTGGATTCGTTATTTTAATTACTCCAGCTCACTATACCAAGGCGCAAAACACATATACGTATGTTCTTGGGAAAACATTAAATTGCTAAGCTCAGTAGACCACAGCTGTCATTACTATAGAGAATTTGGGTTAGTGCTAGTCTATTTATACTAGCTGAACAATACATGCATTCCCCTCCTCTTTTAAATCAGAAGTTTGGAGATGGAACACCATCTCTGCATTGGGTTGCTGCCACCTCGAAGTAACCTGACTTTCTCTTGATGGATTACAACAGTTGCATTCCCCCACTTGCTCATTGAAGGAAGAGCCTCAGAAAGGACAAATACCTTGATACTCCAGAACCACACACACAAACTATCTCTTCAGCATCACTTTTTTTTTTCACTCATGCAAGCATCTTTAACTGTACTGATTTCTTATTTTCATATCATTGCTCTGCTACAAGGAGGAAAAAAAAAGGCAAGAGGTTCTGTGGAGAGCATTTTTTTAATATGGAAAACACTCAAGTATTTTGCATTTCAATTAAGAGAAAAAAAAAGGAGAAAACATGAGTGGTCTTTGTTCCTGGGAAACAAAATACTGGCAATGGACAATGTGATTAATCAGTTCAACACATCATAAAAGGAGAATATTTATGAAATTGTGTAAAATTTAATAAATGGTTTCAGAAATACATTTGGAAAGCAAACATATTTGGGAAAGACTACGCATTTTATTACAGCATTTCCAGAACAAAACTATCAATGTTTCACTTAAAATTTAACTAACAAAACTAAAATAAAGAGTGACTGAATAGACAAAACAAAATGTTTTGTTTCTGGTCAACTCTCTTTTCAGTTTATTGTTCTGCTAGGCAGAAAATGAAAAAGAAATGTGGGTTGATCCAAAATTAGTTGTTTTCTGTCAAGTTTTTTTTGTTCCATCATACCCACTTGGCTTGACCAATGATGCTGAAAGAGGCTGAGTAGGTATTTGCCTCATCCTCATTACTGCCTCATTGTTCATTACTGAATGCATCTGAGGGTAGCACTGAAGATTCCTGACCTCTCAACATGGTCCCTTTTCTTTCTTGAGGGTTTAGGTTCTTCATTGACATCTATCCCCTTCAAAGTGCCACTGTGCTCCTTCACTGCATGCAGTGAAATGCTTCAGTGCTGGCGTAAATATCAGGGTTCTATCCATACCTCGTATTGTCTGTCCCATTTTCCTTCTACTCACAGTCCGCATTAATAATAAACATCATTAATTTGTTTTTTAATGATGTGTTTTTAACAAGTAGTATACATAAAGTAATAATCCATCTGCATTTACTTAAGGTTACACAAATTCATGAGTTTTCTTAATGAGAAAAATCCTGTGACAGCTACTGGTTAACAGAAATAATACTTTATTCCCTCCCTAGAATAAGCAATACACGGTTCTGACAACATGCAGAAAACTATGGCTTCATTGTCTGACTTTCCACTTCCCCCCTCAGTTCTGTCTTTAATAAGAATCGAATAACATCTTCCCAAAAGTGACCAAGGTAGCTGCGGTTAGCCAAATCCTTGAATTTGTTGTATTTGGTTTGGAAAACTAAGTAGCTGCATTTAATAAAAGTGAAAT
Source organism: Agapornis roseicollis (assembly GCA_002631895.1). Lineage (NCBI taxonomy): Eukaryota > Metazoa > Chordata > Aves > Psittaciformes > Psittacidae > Agapornis > Agapornis roseicollis. Next base: position 68,512 of record NDXB01001070.1, read on the forward strand.
TACTGCAAACAAAATTTGCAGGGGGATCACTGTTAGAAAAGTGCTAAGATTGACAGATACCATTGCTTGCCTGGATTCCCTTTCTCTACCTGCCCCTCCTGGTTAATTCTGGATGAATTAAGGTGCCGATAAGTTACCATATGTTTAAAGAGAATAAACAGAACAAGACCATGGCATCTGTGCAAATGCATTTGGAACACATTTTTCAGCTTCCAACTAGCCTTAAACCTAGCTTTATACACAACTGCACAAACTGAGATGAAAACTGTAATGGAAGTCTTTTTTTTTTTTTTTTTTTTAAAAAAAAAGGTATTTAAATTTAATTTTAAAAAAATCCCCTAATAATTTAGGTATATATATGTAATCATTCAAAACTCAGTCTTGTGGTTATATATGCAGAGTAGAACACACACCCATCTTTCTTCACAGAAGATTCAGGGTCAAAATCACTCATTTAACGCCAGTGTTATTGTCCATTTATAAGGAAAGAAACCCAGACTAAGTTAAAAAAGGTAAGTCCTATTGAATTATTTCTCAGATATAACTGCAAAGTCGGAGCAGAGTATACTCATTTCACCGACCACAGCTCTAAAGAGCATAAATAAAAATCTTTATGCTCAGAGAACACTTTCGAGAAGATTAGTGAACTTCCAGAAAGGTTTGGAAGACTGTGCATCTTAATGACTTCCACAGTAAGTACATGTCATCTCCTCTTCTTGCCATGAACACCTATGTAAACAATTTAAACTGTAATCTGTGATGCTCTGATGGTGTCTATTAGTGCACTGTACAGAGCAGCAGACCAACTTCATGACATAAACTAGAAAAACTGCTTTTCATTACTATAAATTACAGGACTTGTACTGTTTTATGTATTTTTTTCATTGAAGGTCTTTGTCTCATGTTGTGCCTCAGGGTGCTGGAAGGGTATTTGAAGAAGGCAAAAAAGGCATCAAGATTTCTGAGAGAGATAAGGCCATCTGATTCAACGTTTGTCTTTAAAAAATTCATTAGTGCCCTAACTTCTTCCTTTTTGTTACACTTGAAGAAATAATGTACTTCACTAGTTGTAAATCGCTTGGTCCTGCATTTGTAATTTATTTGTGTTTCTCTCATATTTGTATTTAATTTCTCAAAATCTGATAACTGAAGCATTTCTTCCACATGTACAAAAAACATGGCACTGTATTTCTGAAGCAGCCAGCATTCACTTTAAAAAAATAATAGTGGAATGGATGCTCTCTCCTGACTCTTGACCCACAGTTTAAAACCTGAGTAGATCTAATCAATGTACTAGTGTTGAAATCCCCCCAGCAGAAAATTTGAGGAGTTATGTGGTAGGTCAAAATGAAAGCAAAAGGGGCAGCTAGTCAGAAAAATGAAAGGGAAGACATTTCTTGTTTAAATAATTCACAAGCAAGCCATCAAATCCTATCTTTGTGGGAATTTCAGTGAACACACTCTTAATGTCACAACAACACTGCTTTCTATTCAGTTCCTCTTTTCTCTATTTAAGCATACGGATTTTTAATTTTCAACAGTCTCCTCAGAATCAGAGCGGGTGTTAAACTTGCTAGGAACGTCCTGAGTGTTCTGCATTTTTACTGCAAAAAGTCCATCAGCCTCATATTATTATGGTTGCAAACCACCGTGTTCGGCATACGTGTCCTCCAATACACACATATGAAGACTTAGGACATAACAAACAAATGCTGTGAAATCTCCTGCTGCTCCCTGGACATAAGCCCGCATCTTTGATCCTGCTCTCCTGACAGACAGCAGTGCTGCAAAAACTTTCTGCTATGTGATTCAAGAGTCCCGCTTATACAGAAAACCAGAAGTGCACTGCAAGTTAGTTCTGTCTGACACTACTGATGCAGCAATTAGATTAGAAATTACTGCTACCAGAAGTGATGTTTTCACATTCTTAAGACTCTTCTGGACCCGTATCACCTGTGTAAATACGCTCTGTTTGTTACCTTCCCTGGCATCCAGGTATTTTGAAGAACCTGAAAGATAAGCCACACTCCATCCTTATGCAAGTAACACTATTTCCTCTTTATGTTAGCAGTCTTCCGGCAAAAGCTTGCCTTATGAATTTAGATCAAATGAAGCCGTGGCTGATGCAGCTTGCAGAAAAACAGCCAACCACAGTACCCATGGAGACTCCTATCTCTAGTGACCTTACACCCTTTTTGGAAGTCCCACCTTTCTCTGAAACTCTGTCCCATTGAAACATAAATTCCACTGCGGTCTCTCAGTTGTTCTTTTCTGCCTCTTCTACAAACTGCCCTGATGACACATCTCCAGACCCACATAAGGGCTATGGTTCCTCCCTTGATGCCATCTGTCCCTTTTGCTGACTCTACTAACAGAATCCATTTTTGTGCCCTTGTCTCCTCTTGTTTCATTTATGGCAGCTTTCTTCTGGTTAGAACTTCCAGTGCTCACATCTCCTGGTCTGTTAAAGCCATTTCCTTCTCCCACTGTAAACTTAAGGATGTAATGTAAATCACTTTATTTTATTAGGCTATTTCAGTGGATGTGTGTAAACAATACCTGTGGTGGAAGTGCCAAAATCATTGTGTTTTTTTGAGCGAACAGGAATAACAACATACACAAGAAGCTTGCACTGGGAAGATGGGTCTTTTTGTATAAAGTGTCCCTTGGGAAAGGACTGAAAAACTGACAGATGACACAAGGATCACAAAGGGACTTCTTGGTCAACATGTGTAGTCTCTGTCATTGTAGGCAATTACATCATATAAACCCTTTCATATTGGGTATTTTTGTGATACAGAACATATTTCTGCCTGGGCTTACTGTTGACAGACTGAACAGCAAACAGCTGTTCAGTCTTGAATGTAATAATTTTGCAAAAAATACCTTAGGTTTTCATGTGGAAAGCAAGACAGTTTTCAAAGGTTCAATAAAAGTGCACTACAAAAATAAAGACATTATTTAGCAGCACGTTAATGTAACCTTAACAATGTTCTTTATATGGAGGAAGAGCAGGATTTTTGCCTTTGCAGTCCAACAAGTGAGCACCTGTTTCATCAAAGAACTGTTATGGAATGTGGGGAACACCTCTTTAGGTCTGTCTGTTCCTCTGTAAATGGTTTAAAACCCTTTCACTTACAAACATTAATCAATCACCACACACAACATATGTGGAAATCCAAAGAACACTGGGGTTCCTATTTATTTTAAAGCATAATTATGCACTTCATTTATCATATCCCTGTTTCCTTTTGTACAATAAATCAGTTCACTGTTGTATTTCAGGGTTGATACTCCTTAAGGAAAGGAAAGCAAGAAGCAGGGCATACCTTGGTGTCCTTTCCGTTAAAAAGTGGTTAGTTCAGAATACACCCCCTACAGACTTGCCAGCATGATTTATTTCAGCATGAACCTGTTAGAATGTTACCTAGAACAATATCTGAATTTGATGATAAATGCTTACTTTCATTTCAGTACTGAAGTACAGCTGGCAACTTATACTATACTGCTAAATTTGTTTTGTATATTATAGAGCACACTTTAAAATTAGACACAATAGGTATCTTCCTGGCTTGCAGAAGAACAAAGTAAAAAAATACATGCTGTTCTTACTATAAGAAGAGATTTTAACACACAGTTAATGTATGCTGCTGATCTAAGAGCACTGAGACATGGACGAAGTTTGCTTTAAGCAGAACTGGTTTTGTACAGTGTCTTTCTGTGATAAGCACAGATGAGTAAAAGATGAATAAGAAATCTAAATTCAAGAAGACAAAATATTTTGCTAAACTCTACAAAGAGCTGGCTGTTTTGGACACATGTATGGCTCACAGCTTTCTAACACTGTTCACTGCTTCCTCAAATGTTTCTCTGAGGAATTCAACAGGATTCTCCAGTTTTATACCATCTGAGGATATGTGTATGGGAAATATGTGTGTTTATGAGAAGAGTTCAGCACATCCTAGTAAAGACCTGATGCTGCATATGCTTCCTTTACAGTACTACAAGTCAGTAGAGTTATTCCCAATTTACTCTAGATGCCCGTAAAATCCAAGTAGGAATCCCCGAGATTTAAAACAGAGGTTGTTTACTTTTATTTTAAAAGCAGTTTATAGGACCAGGAGCAGGACTTGAGGAGCTTCTAAGCAAACCAGTGTTTATGTGAACATATCACAGTTCATTCAGTAAAACTGCCTGGAATTTGTTAAAAATAGTTACATTTCCAAACAGATGTAGAAAAGTGTAAGCAGTAGTTAAAAAACAGAAAAATGATTATCACTGAAGGTGATTTCACCAACATCAAAGCAAGTCCAGAAATGCAGGAAGCAATTACTAATTTACATAAAAGCTGCACCTGAAATCATCACAAAAGTATTAATGTTTTCTTTATGTTTGTTCTCCTTTCCTTTGCTCAGTTCTAGCAATTTAGTGTTCTGTCAAACAGTTCACATAGTCTTTTTCTCCATAATAAGGGCTTCATTCAGATTCAACTCAAGTCCAGGACTTCAACACTTTTACATCGATCCCAGAGCTTATCCAGAAGTGAAGATTCCACATTAAGAAAGCACAAAGTTTCTGCTATAATACAGTATAAATAAATACTTGAACTGCTCCGCTGTACTACCGATCAGTGACTCACTGCTTTACAAGTGCTACTGGTACAACTGTCATAAAATAAACCACATGTTCTTGTGTGGTAGGTAGGAAAATATTTCCTTAGCTCTTTTACAGCAAAGTGGTAAACTTGAGCACAAAGAAATGAAAGCCTAGGTTTTGGGGAGCTGTTTGTCATACTGTGGTTTCCATAGGTGCTGAGGATTTAGGATTTCAATAGGAGCATGAGCTTCAGCCGGTCAGAGGTTTTACCAATGCAGTGTGACAACTGAGGAGGACAGCTTGCTAGCTTTGCAAAGCAAGGGTGAAGTTAAGAGGTACTGGGAGGGTACATCATATTGAGGGGGCTACAGGGTGATACTGGTCAGTCAAAGTGGACATTGTACAGCATACTCTCCTTGCCAAAGTTGTTGAAGTAAAATCTGCACTGATCTTTGAAAGACGACAATGTAATAGCTTTGCAGATATTGACAAGGAACATGCCACACACTGAAATGATAGCTTGGTAACAATTAAGGTTCTGTGCTGGAAAACAGGACAAATGGACAATTAGAGCATGTATAAGGTAGTTATTTCAAGATACAGGATGGGGAATAGCAAATTCTGGGTATGGTGCATACAGTATCTCCCACAACTCTATGTGTTTCCCAGCTGCTGTACAGTGGGAGACATAAATGAAGCAATCAATATGTATCAGAGCAGCAAGTAAAAGAAATTCCCAGCTTGCGGGACATAAATTCCTTTACTGAACATGAAGGAGGACGATAATCTCTCCCCATCACTGAGAAGAAACGAGGAGCTATGTCTGTGTTGTACTAATGGCTTGACAGGTATAAGGATATGTCAGAAGGCTCAATCATATATATCCATTTTCTGTTCTGTATCCAAGCTAGAACAAGAAGCAACTGGTTTGGAGCATCCATATGGCAAAGACAGTAAAAGTCAAATTTGTGAATAATACCATGCAGGGACAGGTTTTAGAAGGAAAGGGCTAAAACCAGATAAATTTTGTACAATATAGAAGGTTGAGGCGCAATCCTTTGAGTGAAGAGCTGAAGTAGCAGGGATAATACGAGAGGTCATGAGACAAAGGTTTTGTTCAGAATTCAGTATAATTCTTCATTTTCTTAGTTACACAAATTGAGTTAATGTGATGGCAGCATATAGGAAGGAGCCAAAAGGAAAGCGCTAGCAGAAAAAAGGAATAAAGAAACATGCTTTAGGCAACTGTAATGGCATGATGGGAGCACAGACTTTTACAAGGAAGTATCCAGGATACCAGTGCAACATCACAGAAAAACGGCACATAACATTTCAAAAATTATCTGTGAAGGAGTAGTTGTCAAAAAGGAAGAATAATACACCATTATCCCTCAGAAACAGCATTCAGATGAGCAAAGTCAGCAAGCCAAGTTCTGGCCTCAATTACTGTGTTGGTTTTCACTGCAGATTTAATTTCTGTTCAAGATCTGAATTCTGTCCAGTGTAAAACCAACTGGTTTTACTACTGGTGCCTGGAAGGAAGAAGCTATCTTACAGAGAGTAGCAAATACAGCTATGAAAGCTGTCAGCATTCATCAGATGGATGAATTTTAAATCTGAGAATGCAGCTAGTTAGAAAACTGTATTTAAAAAGAGGGGGCAGTGCTTTAAGCATAGGGATGCAAAGGCATGAAAAGCATATTCATTGATTTCACCTAAAGAGTGTTTTGGAACAATCAGATGGGCTCTCTGTGAGGAAGACTGCTTACAGTGCAGATGAAAGGCACTAACACATCTGTGCTTGTACAGATGTCTGCAGTGAGTCAGACTGACTACATCACACTGTGTGGCAGGCTCTGGCCACGTGCTACCACGAAACTCCTCTGGCTATGGCAAAGTCCCCTGGGAGCTGCTATCAGAGTGATATGCTATGAAGAGGATAATCACAGGTTATCGTCCTGCTGTCCTCAGGCCCTAGGTCCTCTTGAAAGCTGGCTTTGGCCACAGATGGTCACCATTCCTTGACCTCAGTGGGTTCTTTTTCAGCCTTGGTAATTCACACAAGCTAAGGAAGTGTTAATTGATGAGTCTGGAGCTCTTTTAGATTGCTATTGTTCCTGCTGACAGTGTTTCAGCCAAGTGTTGGCAGTACTTCCAGCTGTAGGGTTGCTATAGAGTGGAATCCATTATTCCTTTCAGGGAGGTCCTAGGAACACTACTGGGCTTTCTCTGGTGGAGAGCTACTGATCCTGCTACCATGCTCAAAACTCCTGCCAGATCACTTGGAGGGTTACTGGGGAGGCATGTGCTGATGGCTATCTTCTCTTTCTGTTGATGATGCAGATGGATCAGGGTGAGACTGGAGCTCTGATGAAGCTAAGGAACCATTTAGATATGTCTGTGCTTGAAGCAGGATTGAATATGTAAGTAGTGAATATATTACTGAGGAAATTTTCCATGTATTTGTTAGTCAGATTCTAACTTGGCAGTTGTATTAATACCTCAGCTTCTCCTGGATGCATTTACAGCAATGATGTGGCAAAGGGCTTTGTTCCATGTGCCTCTGTAGAATGGGGTATAGATCTTTTATAAATGTAGGGTTTCTGAGATTCATTCCCTACATTTGTGTCACTGGGATTAGGCTAGTGTATGTTCTCTCCATGGCACTATGCCAGTCACAAACCAAGGCCCTGGAAGGCTGCAGCTGTCTGCTTGTTATTAATTGAGGGTTAGTGCAGAAAGCAACATACACTGGTGCTCCAACACCCATACTGTTTTCCTGATACTTTATTAATGGAGCTTAAATTCACATTTCAGTATAAGAAACAGTCAGATTTACTGCTACTGAGGTCTCACTTGCAAAAGGTTTTAAAAAATACAAAAAGGAGTTTTAGCAAATGGCTAATAGTCGGTAGATACTCTTATGAATCCCACACCTCATTAGTCTCCCAGTTCTAGTGAGCCCATGATAATCTTCTGATGTCCTTGCCATCATCCCTAGCACAAACTACACGTTATCAAATGGCAGAACAGATGTCCACAGAGGCTGTGGAATATCCCACCCTTCAGGATGCTCAGAACTTGACTGAGTAATCTAACTAAGTTGGTGCTGCTTTAAGCAAGGGGCTTAAAGCAAGTGGCTTTCACACATCTCTGAAAGTCCGTTCCAACTGACATTATTCTATGGTTCTATGGTACATAAATTTTGTCTTCAATATTTACTTGACTGAGTAACCTGAGTTGGTGCTGCTTTGAGCAAGGGGCTTTCACACATCTCTGAAAGTCCCTTCCAACTGATATTATTCTATGGTCCTATGATATATACATTTTGTCTTCAATTTTACTAAAAATTTACAAATTCTTTATTCTTTTCCACTTGGAGAAGTAGCTCCATTTGGAAAACTGAGTTCTATGCAATCTGTGGAAGTGGGTGTATGCAATACCTCAGTTAAACTCAGTTTAGGTTACCAGGCAGCTGCAAGGGAGTTTCCCATCAGCAGCTCTTAACTTCTTTCTTTCCTTGACCTGATACCATCAGGATTTATTGACTTTCACATCTTACTCTCTAACCTGTACAAGGGAGATGTGGGTTGTAGGACCGAGGTCAGCCAATCACAAGCTTAAAAAGGTTTTCTTAAGTCATTAAATGGATGGTTTTTAATGCTGAGACACATGATGAAGTAATTATTCAGTGTATTTTCAGTGTTTGTGTGAACATTCAGTATTCATGATACAAGCAAAACAAGAACTGTGCTAAGGTGGGGTATGAATATAAAACATGTTCCATGATGACAGCTCTATATTTGCTCTTTATCCACTACAAAGGAATTAAAGACAAGGATAAGAGGGATGCTACCATTTATTTACCATGAAGATAAGAGGAGGCCATGTTAATAAAAAACCCACCTGTAGTTCTTGTATCTATCCTGGTTTGTGATAAGGTAATAACAGACGCACTGCAGAACTGGATGCTTAGATGGGGCTTGGAAGTCTGAGTTTCTGTTTCCAGTTCTGCTCACTACCTGAGCTGTTCTCTTCATGTTTATGTGCCTTATCTGAAAAGAACACCCTCTGTAAAGTGATTTCCGACCTGGTGTCAAAAAGTGGAAAGGTGAACTGAAATAATTTCTTTGTACAGCAGTGTACAAAATGAAAATGTGGATGAAGCAAATCTGTTTTGAAGCCTTTATATGAAAACATAAAAATGGGAAAAACACCCCAAAGATTAACATGTGCTCTGTATCTGCATTTAGTATTTATGGTAGATCATGCAGCATAATGTCCTGACAAGATCAAAAGCTTTACAGCATACTTGAGAGGGGTAACAGACACATAATGACAGTATTTCCTTTTCATGGGAGAAAGAATCCACCTGGATTAGATGTCTCCAGAATTATACAAGGCAGTTCTGATCACAATTGAACCTTTCTTTTTCTGCAAAGAGCAGTTGTGCACAAAGTCATACATAAAAAAAATAATGAAGAAATGAGCAGTAACACACAGGGATGGAGTGTTATATTCTTACCACTTCAACAGAAAGACTAATATTAGTATTACTTTTATTATGCTTCCCAGCTGTAGCCTCATGAAGGAACATAAACCTCATCCTTTTGAGGTATTTTTAGGGATATTGACTAAGCTTTCTGAAGTATCTAGAATGCAACCAGATTTGCCTTGTAGGTAAGAAGAAAGTAATTTATGTTCTGATGCTCTGAAGATTTCAAGATGATATGTGCGTAGTTAAAGTTTTTAGTTTAATTCCAAGGAAGTAAGAAACTTCAGGTGGTCATGGAAGAAGGATTTAAACAAACTGACAGTCTGGCTTTAAATAATCTGAGAATTTCCCTAGAGAGTATGTAGTTCCCCAATCACTACCCTGAAATATAATTTTCATAGTTACAAAGCACCATGCAAATCTATCCTACTAAATAGATACTAATGATCATTATTATTTAACAGCCTAACAGGTGGAGCTTAGAGCAGTGAGCACTTTCCTTTAATATGCAGTGTGTCATAATGTTTTACTTGTTCTTAAAATTAAATGGTCAGAATACGTTAATCACAAAATTTAGTCTATAGTGTCTTCCAGATAAGTGCTAATGATTGCTTAATGTGCCCTGCAGACAAAGATGTTAGTTTTGCAGGATAAAAATTCGGTGTTATTCTGGAAAAGACCTTGCCCTTGGCTGTTAAATGTCACATGCAGTATTCAGAATAAGCACTATGCAGAACAGGGCAAATATAACACATGCTGTACCGTATGCTACATGATCTTTACAATTTCTGCCTTGTTGATTGGGTTGGTGCACACAACTACAAATAGGGTAGGTTTTAAAAGGCTAGTTCACACCTGTGAATTACTTACAAAGGGAATCTGAGATATTATATTACAAGTGTGAGGGTATATGTTATTTAGATGACAGCCACTGGGGGAAAATGAACGGAATGTTATTCAGTTTCTCTCTGAGCGGCCAGAAAGCGTTTTCTGAAGGTGACAGTACAGGAGAACAAAGTGTATGATTCACCTGTACATCTCCTACATTTTGCTGGAATTCTTCCTTACTCAGAAGAGCACTCTGAGGTGTTTAGTGAATTCCTGTGATGGCCACATTACTGAAGATAATAAATATGTCTGAAGTCTTTCCACTTTCAGTTGTTTGGTAGTGTACTTTCCTATTACTTTCTTAAACACTTCATAATGCTATGCATATTAACCATGGAGAGTCCTGCCCAAGTTAACCAATAAGCTCTTCAGTTTTCTGTAAGGATCATAACTGCATTTTTTCTTCCAACACAAAAATCTATTTGGCTTCAGGTTTTTTATGGCAGATTCTTAGGGAGGAAAGAGATGTTTCGCCCAGAGTTTGTACTTTAGGATTTAGGTTTTTTCCCCTGTCTAATGCCTGTCTAGCTGCAAGATTCATAGGTCAGCAACATGAAATCTAATTACGTAAGTGGTTGTGGGCATTGTTCAATGAATGGACCAATTTGGTGGCCTTCTACGATGGAGCTACAGAACCTATGGACAGGGGTAGAGCAGTTGACGTCATCTACCTGGACTTGTGCAAAGCGTTTGACACTGTCCCACACGACATCCTTGTCTCTACATTGGAGAGACATCCATTTGATAGGTGGAGCACTCGGTGCATAAAGAACTGGCTGGATGGCCACATGCAAAGAGTTGTGGTCAATGGCTCAGTATCAGGCTGGAGGCCAGTGACAAGTGGTGTCCCTCAGGGATCGGTGTCTGGACCGGTCTTGTTCAACATCTTTGTCGCTGACATGGACAGTGGGATTGAGTGCGCCCTCAGCAAGTTTGCTGATGACACCAAGCTGTGTGGTTGGGTGGATACGCTGAAGGGAAGGAATGCCATCCAGAGGGACCTTGACATGCCTGTGAGGTGGGCTGATGCCAACCTCATGAAGTTTAA